>JBBPBX010023567.1:9427-40423 GCA_038048925.1 Garcialebias charrua | reverse complement strand
AGTTTCCAGAATCAGCTGCCATCAACACATCATTAGAAACTTTTAATAATGCAGTTTCTGTGGAGTGAAGTTTGCGAAAACCAGACTGAAAAGAATCCATAAAGTCATCAGTCTCCAAAAAGCAGTTTAGCTGTTGTGCTACAACCTTCTCAAGGATTTTTGACAGAAGGGGAAGTTTGGAGATAGGTCTGTAGTTTTCAGGCAATGATGAATCCAAGTTTGGTTTTTTGAGTAAAGGACAGACGACAGCAGATTTAAAGTGGTGTGGGACAGTGCCAGAATGAAGAGAGGAATTTATCATTTGTACGACACTGGGGCCAATACAGCTAAAAATGTCTTTAAAAAGAGACGTAGGGAGGACATCGTGGGGGCTCGATGACAGTGTCATATGACCCAAAAGATCTGAGATGTCCTTAGTTGAAACAGGGGTAAAAAAAGACCATTTGTCAGGGGTCAGTGATAAAGGAGCCAGAGGAAGGGCAGGTGAGGGACAAATATTTGCCCTGATGCTGGTAATTTTATCAATGAAATAATTTAAAAAACGATTGCAATCTGCATATGTGAGATCACGTTGAGACGAAGATGCTGGAGAGACAATGTTCTTAATCGTATCAAATAAAAATTTTGGATTTCGACCTTTGGTTTTGATGAGATTTGCAAAGTAACGAGCTCTGGCAGTTTTAAGCATCTCGTTCAAAGAGCAGATCAATTCCTTAAGATGTAGTCTGTGAACCACCAGTCCAGTACGTTTCCACAGACGTTCAATTTTCCGGCATGCTCTCCTCAAACTAAGAATTTCATTATTAGTCCAAGGACAGTTTGTACGCTGGACAGTGCTGCGCTTAAAAGGTGCTATAGTGTCTAATATTTCCTTACAATGAGTGTTAAAACAAGAAACAACTGAATCCACATTCATGATGTCACAATCCAAAGAGGCAAAATCAAACAGGGAATTAAAAGCTTCATGAGTGTGCTCAGTGATGATCCGCTTCTGGATCAAAGGGCCAGAAGGAGCAGGATCAGGACTGAACGACACATTGAAATAAATACATTTGTGATCACTTAAAAATGAATCCTCCACTCGAACATCCTCCACATCCAGGCCTAAAGAAAAAACAAGATCCAGGGTGTGGCCTCTAAAATGAGTGGAGTTACCCACATGCTGAGTAAAGTGAAATGAGTCAGTGATGGATATAAAGTCTGCTGCTGCCTTACATGTGACATCATCAATGTGCAAATTAAAATCACCCAAAATCAAAACATTCTCCAGCTTAATAATGGAGGACAGAAAATCAGTGAATTCTGATAAAAATACACTAGCTGTGCCTGGAGGTCTATAAATTAAAATGCAATAAAACAACTTAAAAGAGCCTACTTTAATTATTTGTAGCTCAAATGAGGAGAACGAGGCTGGATTTACAAGTCTGCAGGAAAAACAGTCCTTGAACACGGCCGCAAGACCACCACCTCTACGCGCCTCACGGGGTGTGGCAAGAAGGGCACAGTTACCTGGACAGAGTTCCCGCAGATGAACGAAGTCCAAACTTCGTTGCCAAGTTTCAGTTAAAAACATAAAATCCAGGGACTCCTTCGTAATCAATTCATTCAAAACGAATGACTTGTTGCTGATGGAGCGCGCGTTGAGGAGGGCCATGCGTAGCGATGACAGCTCGGCAGCCCCCACATCTGATGACAGCGGCACGTAGATCAAGTTGCTCACATCAGAAGAGCGTTTACGACGAGGAGATCCGTGATGGTGAGCACGATGATATCCATCCAGGCGGGTTGAAAAACACCCGGAAGACAGGCAGGTAGAGGTCCGCGCAGGCCCGGTTTCAGGTGACGTGTCAATCTCCCAGTTTAGTGAAACAGTTTGTAGACAGCGAGAAGCTCCGCGCTTCCCAATAAAATGTCGTCGGTCCAGTCTGAAGCGAACCTGGATACCAGCTCTAGATCCTCTTTTCCGCTTTTTACGTCTGTAACTTTGCAGGGGACACTCAGGTGAGCAGCAGACAAACGGAGGTGGACGACTCCCTGAGAAACTGCTCCAGCCGTCACGACAGCTCATCCACGACTTGTTAATCGCCAATAAGGCATCCCGGTCATAAACACGGGTTGCAAAAGTGGCAAAGTTTTCATCCAGACTGAAAAAAGTTAAATAATATAAAAATAGAAGCGCCGAATAAATAATGCGCAGAGGAGTAAAGCCGGCTGAGCCAAACACAGGCGCCATCATGCCACACCCTCCAATTTGATAGCAAGATCTGAGTGTGTGTAGTAAAATGCTGCATGAATGTGTGTATGTATGTAAAGTGCTGTGTGAATGTGTGTGTATGTATGTAAAGTGCTGTATGAATGTGTGTGTATGTATGTAAAGTGCTGTATGAATGTGTGTGTAGTAGAGTGATGTATGAATGTGTGTGTAGTAAAGTGCTGTATGAATGTGTGTGTAGTAAAGTGCTGTGTGAATGTGTGTGTAGTAAAGTGCTGTGTGAATGTGCGTGTGTAGTAAAGTGCTGTATGAATGTGTGTGTAGTAAAATGCTGTATGAATGTGTGTATGTATGTAAAGTGCTGTGTGAATGTGCGTGTGTAGTAAAGTGCTGTATGAATGTGTGTGTAGTAAAATGCTGTATGAATGTGTGTGTATGTATGTAAAGTGCTGTGTAAATGTGCGTGTGTAGTAAAGTGCTGTATGAATGTGTGTGTATGTATGTAAAGTGCTGTATGAATGTGTGTGAATGTATGTAAAGTGCTGTATGAATGTGTGTGTATGTATGTAAAGTGCTGTATGAATGTGTGTGTAGTAGAGTGATGTATGAATGTGTGTGTAGTAAAGTGCTGTATGAATGTGTGTGTAGTAAAGTGCTGTGTGAATGTGTGTGTAGTAAAGTGCTGTGTGAATGTGCGTGTGTAGTAAAGTGCTGTATGAATGTGTGTGTAGTAAAATAATAATAATAATAATAATTTGTCACATTTGTCATCTGTGTATGTTTCCCATACTTGACAGACGAAATTGGTATTCTGCCTTTAACCCAACCACCACCAGGTGGTGCAGCGAGCAGCCGTATTCAGCGCTCGGGGAGCTGGAGAATTAGATGTGCACTCATAGACACCCCAAGGTGTGTAGTGGCCGGGGCGCGAACCCGCGTCCTTCGGGTCCCAAGTCAAAAGCCTTAGCCACTAATGCTGTATGAATGTGTGTGTAGTAAAGTGCTGTATGAATGTGTGTGTAGTAAAGTGCTGTGTGAATGTGTGTGTATGTATGTAAAGTGCTGTATGAATGTGTGTGTATGTATGTAAAGTGCTGTATGAATATGTATGTAGTAAATTAATAGCTTAATAATTAGAGGAGGAGCATTTTGTATACCAGAACTTGTTTATCAGTGTTTGTGAAGTCGAGAACTTTATTGCTGATTACAGCAAAGATCAGAAAGAAGGCTGTTATTTTGGTCTTCTCTCTGATCTTTGCTCCTGGCTTCAAGTCTGCTGAGCAAAAAGTTGTTCAGACCAAAAACAAAACAAAGCAAACAATAAGAGCACAATAGGACGTGCACGCAGAAGCAAACAAAAGCACAAACATGCATACAAGCACGTATTCCCACCCAGAGGGGTCCATGTTTTCTGCAAGCTCTGTATTCTCTTAGCTATTCTGGGAATCACTTGAATTGTGTATTATCTAAGAGATAAGAGACTCTCTTTGCCAGGACTCAGGAAGTGCTGAGGAATTTGCTGCCAGATATCTCTGTTTTTTTACTTTTGGAGCCCACGAACCCCCCCCCCCCCATGGAACAACTTCCTCTCCGGGCTGAGCCTTGGCTCCCTGCACTCCACTGGTGCATCCTCTTCCTGAGGTGGAGTCCGCTTTTCCCTTTAAAAAACTCTCTCCATTTGCCTTTTCTCCAATGCTCTCTCCCTCTTGCTCCTTCCTAAGAGAGGTGGAGCTTCTATTTCCAACAGAAAACTTGGAAAGACTCAAAAGATTTCCCAGCAAATAAAGGTGTCTGGAACACACAGCAAAGAAAAGGTACACAAGAATTTGGGGAAAACGCAAAACATTAGTCCGTCAGTTTGAGACGTTGATTAAAGTGATGGGTTTATTCTAATGGAGAAACCCTGAAACAATTTGAACTAAGGAAGGTTGTGTGGAGGAACAGTGGAAGAAACACAGAAAGACAGTTTAGGTTGCGGACATACAGTAACCAAACGGAAGGAATAAAAGAGGGAAGAGGCCACTGGGTGGAGAGCAGGAGGGCCGAGCGTAGGAGGGTAGATGTGGGACACAGGGGCATAGGAACACTCACTCCTGCAGGGTCTCCACTCCCATTTCCTTATACTGCAGCTCCTGCTTCACCTGGGCCAGCTCCTGCTTCAGTCTGGAGAGCTGCGAACACAAGCAAGCGCCGGGTTACTATGTGTACATTATTGGGGTTGAACGAGTACATAATTTTAAAACTCGACATTGACATAATACTCGAGTAGAACTCAAGTAGTTGATGATGTCATAGGATCTCAAGATGCAAAATATAATAAACTAATTAAAACAGCAAAAAAAGGTAATTATTATTTACAAAAAAGACCAACAAAACACTGGGAGCATATATTAGGCTGCTACCATTTATCTTACAGCAAATAAGTCACAGGAAACCTAAAACTGTTAGTTATTATTATTAAGCTGCAAAAGTGAAAGAAATATGTGGCACATCAAAAATGAAACTAAAAACAGTGGGGCGGTTGAGCACCCCGCACCACCACCTGCGATGCTGCGCATTAGGTTTAGTTTTAGAGATTAATATGTTAATAGGTTTTTATAGGTTTAGAGATGAATATTTTTTGCCTTTTATTTGTGAAACAAGGTCACAGGAAGCTGGTTCTGGTTTGGGCGATTGGACCCGGTGTTACACCATATTCTGTGACCGGCAAAACTGTCTGCAACACCACCCCCTACGGTCACAATATATGGGGGTCACAGAATATGGTGTAACAACAGTTCGCAACGCGCTCCAAACAGAAAGTTGATTCATTTTCTGTTCTGTAACTGTGACATAGACGTCGATTGTTCGTAGTGATGACATCACTACGAACAATCGACGTGAAATTAAAAAACTTGATAGAGGTCTGAGGAATCAATCTGTTGATTAGTCTGTTAAAGCCCTAGTGCACAATGGGCTTATTTCACCAGCACCGCCAGACAAAACTGCTAAGTCATTAACTACTTGCATACAGGAAGGCTCAGTTGTGTTTATACAGTGCACATGCACACATCCGCACAGTGTGTCTCACACACATTGAGGCCTTGAGAACAGGTTTGACATTAGAGAGGGGGAAAAATGTATCCAGAGACAAACTAACATACATAAGACATATGGAGACTATTATTTTGGGGGGGGGATACTGTTAGTTGGGCTAACTTCATTTCACCATAGCCATTTAAGATGGAACTGTTTATTGAATATTTTATATTTATGTGAGAAGCAACACGGTGGCTCAAATGGTAGAGCTGTTGCCGCTCAGCAAGAAGGTTGCCAGATCAAATCTCAGCTGGGGAACTTTCAGAGTCAGAGTCAGAGAGTCTTTATTGTCATTTGCACCACATGTGGTACATGTGATGAAAACGATATTATGTACACAGGGTCCCAGTTACATCCAACAACATGCAAGACACAGACTGGGTGACTGGGTGAAGACTGGGTGAAGTTTGCATGTTCTCTCCATGCATGCGTGCGTTTTCTCCAGGTACAGTCTTCTACTTGGCAGTTCGACTTCTCCGGACTTGCTCTTTCACAGTTTTTCAAAGTACTGTACAGGTAGTCCTCAACTTACGACGGAGATCCGTTCTTACGAGGCGTCGTAAAACGGATTTCGACGTAAGTTGGAACATACGTACATAATGCACAATATACGTAAATACTGCACCATATACGTACAGTACTGTATTCCCAAGCACTTAGCCTATCCTAAGTACCCTGCATAATTATCAAAAAACACATACATTTGGAAGCCAAAATGAAGAGAAAAAAATAGTTAATTTCCTACTGGGATGCTGTGGTGAAGCCTCCTCCATCCCTCCTCCGTATTCTCTATTGCGTTTACGTCGTAAAACCGCAGTCCATAAAGCAGCTACTTTTCCACAGCTGTTGCCTGTTTCTGCCAGTCCTACTTGGTCCAACAAGTTTTGTTTTGTTTTTTGAATGTCCAGAGGACCAGACTTAGTTTTTTTAGAGAATAATGTGCAGCTGTAGCCTCCGCAGCTAGTAAATTTGATTTTATTTATGTATTTATTTATATATATATATATATGTATATTATTTATTTATTTTTCTCTTACCCCCCTGGTTGCCTGGCGGACATTCTGGGGGTGGGCCGTCAGGGGTTGTCTTGGGATGTGGGGGGGTTCGGGGCCTGGGGGTTTGCCGTGGGCGGGGCTGGCAGTGCGCTCCCTCTGGGGCTGCTTGGACTCGGGTGTCCTGTCCTGTCCTGTCGGCAGGGCGCGGGTTGGGCCGAATCTTGGATGTCTGCTACTCTCCACCCCAGAATGAATGGGCCTACCTCCTGGGTTTGGATGTGGGCTGCCCCACGTAGGGGGCAGGTACATGTCTTGGACCTAGGGGGTATAGAGTGTGCATCGGGATTATGAATGGAACGTGTCGTTATTGTATGTCTTTCTGTGAGTGAGGGTGAGGATGAGGGTGGGTCTGAGTGAGTGTGTCTGTGTATGAATGTTTAAGTGTCAGGCTGGGACTTGGACTGCCCCCTCTCTGATACTTCTGAGGCTACTAGTGTCGCGCTCCTGCCACGTGGCCCCCTGGTGGGTGTTCCTTTGCCTGCGGGCGTGCTTGGGGCCCTCACTATCTGGGGTTGGGCGCTTGGGCGTTTGTCGGCTCGGCCTGGTGGCTGCCTGGTGGGGCTCGTGCCCTCTGGTCCTTTCGGGTCTGGGCCTGAGTGACCGGCCCTGGGGCTACGTCAGTGCAGCGGGCTCCGGCGGGGGCCTATGAATTTGTCGCGTTTGACCGCGGGGGGTCATTGTATGTGGTCGCTGGTGGGATTCGTCCGGTTCTTCCCCTTGGTCGGATCTGGGGAGTGGGCGAGTGGCTCGTCCTGTTCGGGTGGCCCTGGGGACTCTGGGCTCGGGGTCCTTCCTGGAGTCTTGGGCTTTGATCGCCCCTTCGTCTGCCTCGGGCTTTGGGGGGACGGATCTCTGATGCTTCACAGTCGCTACTAAATGTTCTATTGGAGGAACCTTATTCACTTATGCATGCTCACAACCACACACAAATGGATGCAGGGATGTATATGTAGATATATGCAGATATGTAGATGGGTATATGAATGAATATAAATGTATATGTATGTATACTGTATATATATTTGTAGGTATGGGTATGTATATTTATAGAAATCTACTGCAAGGTCATGAAGATTATTAGTCTTTATGCATGTATGTTTCGTTGCTGTGTTCTGTCATGTGCTTTGCAGGATTGCGGATGGAGGTTAGAAGTGTTTGCCTTGTGCACTTTTTGTGGATAATTGTTGTTTTGTTATCTTACTTTCTCTTTTCTTTCTCTCTATTAAAAAAAATACATATTGGAGTGAGAGGATGGCTATAAGGTGAGAAGGGAGGCCATCTATAAATAAAATAAATAAATAAATAAAAGAGAGTAATACCCTGATGCATGCTCAATAATCCAGGTAGAAAAATCTAAAAAAGCTAAGTCTGGTCCTCTGGACATTCAAAAAAACAAAACAAAACAAAGCAAAAAAAACTGTAGAAACGTTTCGTCTTTCGTCCGAAAGACTTCCTCAGTCTGAGGTGCTGGGTTCAGCTCAGTCTTATAAATAGCACCCTCTCACAGTGTTACACAACCAGTTGGCTGATGACAGCCGAAACCAGCTGCTCACATGATCAAGGAGGACCATCAGCCTAACAAAGGATCGTTAGCACCCTGATGGTTGTTTGCTATTCACAGAGGGCTGAGTGATACCAGCAATCACAGCATTGTAGGAGGGGGACAGTTGAACCCGGAGGCCTCCACCCCTGTTTAATGATGGGCGGTTTCTTTTCACAAAGATGGCCTCCTTTACTCCTCTCTCAAACCATCGTTCCTCTCTATCAAGGATGTGAACATCTTCATCCCTGAAAGAGTGACCGCTGGCCTGGAGATGAGTGTAGACTGCAGAGTCCTGACCTGATGATGTTGATCTTCTGTGCTGGGCCATCCTTTTGGCCAGTGGCTGTTTAGTTTCCCCGATATAAGACTGATCACAGCCCTCCTGACACTGAACAGCATACACAATGTTACTCTGTTTTTGCCGGGGGACTGGATCTTTGGGATGAACCAGTTTTTGCCGTAATGTATTTTGGGGTTTAAAAGCCACTGGGACGTTGTGTTTAGAAAATAAACGTCTCAATGTCTCTGAAACCCCTGCAACATATGGAATGGCCACTGGTCTGGGTCTGGGTTCCTTCTTTTCACCTGATGGTTGGCTGGAGTCCTGTTTGGGTTTCTTCTCTGCTTTCAGGAAGGCCCAGTTAGGATATCCACATTTCTCTAGAGCCTGTTTTGTGTGTGATTTCTCCTTCTGTCTGGCTGCTGAGTTAGTGGGGACGCTGTCTGCTCTGTGATACAGAGTCCTGATGACTCCTAACTTGTGCTCCAGAGGGTGATGGGAGTCAAACTGTAAATACTGGTCTGTGTGGGTGGGTTTGCGGTACACCTCAGTTTGCAAATTTCCTCTATCAGAAACTGAGACCTCACAGTCCAAGAAAGCCAACCTGCCATTTTTTACATCTTCTCGTGTGAACTTGATATATTTATCCACAGAGTTGATGTGATCAGTGAAATGTTGGACTTCCTGAGATTTAATTTTAACCCAGGTGTCGTCAACATACCTGAACCAATGACTTGGTGGTCTCCCTGAAAAGGATGTCAAGGCTCTCTTTTCTACCTCCTCCATGTACAGGTTGGCAACAATAGGAGAAACTGGAGACCCCATAGCACACCCATGTTTCTGCCTATAATATTGCTCCCCATATGTGAAGTAGGTTGACTGCAGGCACAGTTTCAAGAGTTGACACAGTTGCTCTGTGGAAAGCGTGGTTCTGCTGTTCAGAGTGGTGTCTGATTTTAACCTTAAACAGACCACCTCTACTGCCTCATCAACAGGAATGCACGTAAAGAGCGATGTGACATCAAAAGAGACCATAGTTTCATCAGTCTCCATGATGACATCCCTCACCTTATCCACAAAGTCCATGGTGTTCTGTATGTGGTGTTCTGAGCTGCCAACTAAAGGGATGAGTACAGATGCCAGATATTTGGAAACATTGTAAGTGACAGAGTTAATCATGCTAACAATTGGTCTTAAAGGTACACCTTGTTTGTGGATTTTGGGTAAACCATACAGACTTGGCGTGGCCTCCCCTGGGTACAGTCTGTGGTACAGAATATTGTCAATAGCCTTGTCCTGCTTCAAAATTTTCAGGCAATCTATCAACTTCTTCTTGTAACCACTTCCTGGATCTCTTTTCAGCGGTTCATAAGTGGTTAAGTCACTAAGGAGTGACATAACTTTCTCATGATAGTCTTTCTGGTTCAAAATCACTGTGCACCTTCCTTTGTCTGCTGGGAGAATTATGATGTTTTTGTCCTTGCTAAGCGTGGTGAGTGCATCCCTCTCTTCTCTACTGATGTTGGAAGGTGGTGGTTTAGCATTACTGAGACAGGCTGAAACTTTGACTCTGAGTTGTTCTGCTTCAAACTCTTTAATTTTGTTGTTACGGATGGCTGACTCAGTGGCTGTGATCATCTCCACCAGTGGAATTCTACTTGGTGCCACTGCAAAGTTTAGCCCCCTGGCAAGAATATCTGTCTCCGGCTGGGTGAGCTGTCTGTCAGATAAATTCTTCACCCACTTTTCTGTCTCCCTGGCATGTAACTGTGTATCGGAGTGTTGTCTTACACTGAATGTGTTGTTGGAATTGTTATGGTGTTGACGAGTTATCAGTAAGTTAAATTTGTTTTGTTGTCGAGTCTTGGACTTGACATGCTGTGCTAAGCGTGCCTGATCTGTACAGTCCATCACTTGCTGAAGTGTGGTCTGATCTAGGCACGTTGTTAGTTTTTGATAAATTTGCTCTTCTTTGGCCTTCAAGGCCTCAATGGTAAAATTGGTCTGTCTTACCCGTTCATTCAGCAGCTGCGTCTGTGCCTTCTGAAGGATCCCGCTTGCCCGGTGCCCGCTGACCGAAGATTTCAGTTCCAGGCTCTTGGGGATAATGCCACTTTGTCTGCATCTAAGGTTGAATCGCAAGTGGTTCCTGTAGTCCGCCCTCTTCCTAGCTGTTTTCTCAAACTCTCTAACAAGTTTGAGGCAATCCTGGCCAAAGTGGTTCAAAATACCCTGATGCATGCTCAATAATCCAGGTAGAAAAATCTAAAAAAGCTAAGTCTGGTCCTCTGGACATTCAAAAAAACAAAACAAAACAAAGCAAAAAAAACTGTAGAAACGTTTCGTCTTTCGTCCGAAAGACTTCCTCAGTCTGAGGTGCTGGGTTCAGCTCAGTCTTATAAATAGCACCCTCTCACAGTGTTACACAACCAGTTGGCTGATGACAGCCGAAACCAGCTGCTCACATGATCAAGGAGGACCATCAGCCTAACAAAGGATCGTTAGCACCCTGATGGTTGTTTGCTATTCACAGAGGGCTGAGTGATACCAGCAATCACAGCATTGTAGGAGGGGGACAGTTGAACCCGGAGGCCTCCACCCCTGTTTAATAAGAGAGTAATGTGCAGTATTTCTCCGCTGCTACGTTTACAACATAAAACCGGAAACCGGAAACTGAGTAACTCTGCTTTTCAAAATAAAAATTCAATTAAAAAAAATATATATTTTATGGGAGATGCGTCATAACCGCGAAAAGTCGTAACTTGAGACCGTCGTAAGACAAGGACTACCTGTACAGTACTGTAAGATTATAAACGACAAAAGAAGAAGAAAAAAGTGCCACCATTTTGTAGTTTTCTCATTAAACCTACACTGTTTTGCCAGTCTAAAGAACTACATTACCCAGAAGCCATCAATTCACGTCTCAGAAGTCAACACTGCTTCTAGCTGCTGGTTTCTGCAAATGGAGGGAAAGTTTTGCAACTCAAAGTCAGAAGTTCAGTAAGGATAAGCTCAGAGGACTGGCAGGAAAGTCACAAATAATCCTGAATCTGAACTCATACTTCAAGTTGTAGTAGTATCTTTACTGGTGAGTACACTGGCTGTAGATGGCGCCCGTGTACATGGCTTGCAGTCCACCTCTGCTGACGGTGTTCGGATTATTTGCGTTTTGTTCGTTTTTCATCTGGGACATAAATGCGATCGACAGCAGCTCTTGGACCTTCGTTTTTCTGCCGCTGATGTCGTTTATTTGGATCAATATGCACGTACCGCAGGGCCCCCACCTTTCCCCGCTGCTGGTGGACCTGCCTGTTTACCTTCGCTGCGCCCCTCACCTGCCTGACCAGAGATATCACTCCAGACGCCAGGGAAAATGCGATGGCCGGCTAGTGAAGCTTAAAGGTCCACCAACATGATGTTTTTACTATTCATAAAATTGCTCAAAATATATATATTTTATCATTTAAATATGTTCCTTTATGCAAACAAAATGATAAATCACTTTAATTTTGCTTTAAAAGTGATTTTGAACTTCAAGCCGTGTTTAATCATGGGAAATCTGATTACCGTATTTTCCGGTGTATAGTATAGGTCGCACCTTTTTATGTTTTTTTCAAGGCCTGCGACCTATACACAGGTGCGACCTATATATGGCTTGTTATCACTTTCGACGAAACAAATTTTTAAATCCAGCTCATTTCACAATTACGTTCATTTATTAAGGAAAAGTTCAGCTCAGACACATATTTGCTATAATTTTTATCAAACAAATAATTGTTTTTAAGTGTTAATCTTCTTAAAAGCCTTGCTGTGCGCTCCTGTGGCAGACATTTGCAGCAGAGCTAAACGTAGGTGCGACCTATACACCGGTGCGACCTATCTAGGGATTTTTCCAATCTATTGGTGATAATTGGATGGTGCGACCTATACACAGGTGCGACCTATACACCAGAAAATACGGTACACCCGAACGCACCATCTGTGATGTCACACCGGGCAGAGCTCTGGGCTTGTCACAGTGCGCAGGTATGAGCAGCTCGACATGAAGGTAAGTCTGATACAGCATCAGACCTAAATTAGATCCTGTTGTTTCTTGTTCCATCACCCAAACTATTTTCTGCTTCCCAAAATGAAGACAAATAGCTCAAATCTTCACATAGATTGATAAATTCGTCTGGTTTTAAATGGTCCGCTATTAAAGAGACCAGAGCCCTCTGCCCAGTGTTACATCACAGATGGTGCGTTTGTGTGTAATTGGATTTCCCATGATTAAACACGGCTTGAAGTTAAAATCACTTTTAAAGCAAAATTAAAGTGATTTAGCATTTTGTTTGCAAAAATGAACATATTTAAATGATAAAAGATATATATTTTGAGCAATTTTATGAAAACTAAAAAATCATGTCAGTGGACCTAGCCCTGCGTGCTGCATCTTCCTCTCCAGCTGATGGTCATAGTTTCCATCAGCAGCTTCCCACGTGCCCGGACCAGGTAAACAACAGGAGTTGTCAGACGGTGCAGTTCACTGCTCAACCTGGAGGAGCTGTTATTGAAAATCTGTGGCCGCTGGCGCGCGCTCACTCCACCGCTGTTGGGTCCACCCTGGATAATATCAGGCTATGTGTGGTCAACGCAAGATCTGTCACCAACAAAATTTTCATCCTCAGGAATTACTTCCAAGAGCACAATTTGGACTTTTTCTTTGTCACAGAATCTTGGATGTCATAGGGTGAGTCCAGCGCCATGACAGAATTATTACCACTGAACTGTCTGTATTTTAACGACCCGCGGCCATCAGGCCAGTGTGATGGTGGATTATTAACAATATTCAAATCAACTTTTGACTGTAATCAACTGCTATCCCGGTTTCCTGCTCCAGCTTTGAACTGATTGTCTTTGAACTCGGCCATTCGCCTGCAACTTTATGCGCACTTGCCTACTGCCCATCTCGGTCTAAGGATTTAATCAATGAATTTTCTGATTTCCTGGCTGAAATCACACCAAATTATGATCGTGTTATCATTATTGGGGATTTTAATTTGCATGTGTGCTATCATGAGAATCCCTTGGTTAAAGACGTTTTAGATTTATTGGACTAATTTAATCTAAATCAGCATGTGAACGGTCCCACCCAAGAGCGTGGACATACATTGGACCTCATTTTAACTCATGATGTGACTGTTACTAATCTTGAAATCTGCAACAATGTTTTCAGACACATGCCAGTTCAGTTTGAGTTCACCCTCCCCCATCTAACTTCTAAGCCGTGCGTTCCTGCACGTCGCAGCCGGGCCATTAACCACTTCACTGCTAGGGGTGTAACGGTACGCTAAAATCATATTTCGGTTCGGTTCAACTACAAGGAGGGCTTGGTTCGGTTTATTTTCGGTACCAAAAAAAGGACAAAATAAAGACTTACAAAATGTTTATTTTGAAAATATGCCAAAAATGTGTTTGTACTATACAGTATTGTAGTAATAAATAAAAGTGACCCATTTGGATGATATTTTAAATAAACAGCACTCTACAATAAAACTATTTTAACAATAATAAAAATCTTAATAAATACAATAACAGTCAGAACAATAAGAAGCAACAGACTGTTTACAATCTAACTAATCAAGTTTTTGTTCAGTAGCATCAGTGTGGCTGTATTTGTCCTCATTACTGTACTCACAACCTCTTCTTGGTGGGACAGGTCATGGAACAGTTCAGAGTTCAGTTCAGTCATCACACACTTCTTAGCTACAGGTGATCTCTGGTGGATGTCTGTCCCAGACTGGAAATAAAACACAATAAAAAAAAGTTAATAAGATTATGATTTTGAATAAAAAAGATTATTTAGATAATTTTGATTTGATGTTTATTCATTCATTTTAAAAGAACAATACAAAACAGTTTCATCAGATACAAGAATACAAGTAGGATAAAATGAAAGGAGCAGAAAGAAGATGAAATCTTATTATATCTGCCCCTTATTTCACAGTTTGTTCAAACAATGATAACCTTCAAACTACATCACAAAATGAATAACTCTACTTAATTTTTCTAACTGTAATACACAAACTACATCACAAAATGAATAACTACTTAATTTTTCAACTGTAATACACAAACTACATCACAAAATGAATAACTCTACTTAATTTTTCTAACTGTAATACACAAACTACATCACAAAATGAATAACTACTTAATTTTTCTAACTGTAATACACAAACACACTAAGCTACATCATATATAGTTTTTGAGCAAGTCCTTTTTGACCTTTTTCTTAAATGTATACATTGATTTTGCATTTTTAACATCACTCTCCAGAACATTCCACAGATAATATAATAAAAGAACAATACCTCTTCTTGAACGGTTTAATCTATCACTCATCATTAGGGCAGGGCTTTGCTCCAGGTCTTATCAGTTTTAGTTTTTTCATGAAGTTCTGCACTTTTTGAGTGATGAGTGTTCGTAGCGAGGATCAATAACTTTAAAGCCTGCGCATAATAACAACATTCAGACAGAGATTCAGATATTTAAAAACTCACAGTTTGTGTTATTGCTCTGGACTGATATGATTTACCTGATAAAAGTAGTTTAAATGCAGCTGTTCTTATTAGTGCTGTTGCAAGCTGCTGAGAGCCAGTCTCTTCATTAAATAGTCTACACACACACAGCTTTGAATGTGCGCGCCGCTCGTCTTTTAACAAGAAACGTTCCCCAAACAGGAGACTGCAGTGAGAAGCTAACGGCTAAAGGCTGAGCGAGCTACGCGTGCTTCGCGATAATAGCTCCGTGCTGAAACGCACCCAGGAAATTTTGTTCCGTGGCACATATATTAACGTTCAATGAGTGAAAAAATAACCGAAACGGTACACAGGTGGACCGAACCGAACATGCCGAACCGAAACGGTTCGGTACACCCATTACAACCGTTACATGCCTATTCATTGCCGCACGTTTCACAGATGTTTACAACTCTGAAATAATAATTCAGCCCCCGGTGATTCTTTTCACCACTGAGGAGCTGACATCCCAGTTCAACTCTGTCTGCTAAAGGCTCTGGATCATGTTGCTCCTGTTAAAACTAAAAAATCGAAACTCAGGGCAGAACCTTGGCTGAATGATGTCACCAAGGCCGTTAGGCAGCAGTGCAGGAGGGCAGAGCGCAAATAGAGGAAAGACAGCTGCAAGTCTCTTTTCAAATACTAAAAGAGAGTTTGCGTTGTTATCAGAAAGCAGTAAAAACTGTTAAATCTCAATACTTTTCTGATATCATTGCCTCAAACTCTCGCAATTCAAGTTATTTTCTTGACCCTAAACTCTGTTCTCCACCTCACTGAACCATCACTTCTAGAAGCCTCGACTGAGCTGTGCAAGAGCGTCCTACATTTCTTTTTAGAAAAAAATGCGACCACCCGGGCTCTCATTTTCATTCATTCAACCTTTATTTAGTCAGGTAAATCTTATTGAGCCTCGAGGGCTCATTTACGAAAGCGACCTGGTACAAACTAAAGAATGATGAACAGCAATGTTACAATTACCGTACATTAAACAATAAACAAAAGAAAAAGAAAAATAGCAAAAAATAGCAAAAACATTATAAGGTAAATGTACAAAATCAAAGACAGGAACATATCTGCATTGGCCCCTGCCAGGATTTCAACAGATTCCGAAAACCATCTAGACAGGTCAGGGCCGAGAGCTTCAGATCTTTTTGTAGGGTATTCCAGGAAGCAGGAGCAGAATAGGAGAAGGCCCTTTTTCCAAGTTCAGTCCTCACTGACGGAACAGTGAGGACTGAACTTGGAAAAAGGGGTTAGGTCCTTATTTCCCCTCCAACTCATGATCCATCCATCTCACCTCAATCTGTAGCTGTACAGTATTTGACCATTTTGAACAAATCTCTCTGTCTTCTCTAGAGCAGGTCATATGCAGCTTGAAACCATCTGGTTCCCTTTTTGATGTGGTCCCCCTCGGCTAATAAAGGAGGTTTTGCCTACTCTAGGTCCTTCCATTCTTGATATTGTGAATAGCAGTTTATTAATTCAACCTTTATTTAAACAGATAAGACACATTGAGCCTTGAAGACTCATTTACAAGTGAGATCTGTTGGACAGACAATATAAGGTGAAAAATGACACATAGGGTTTGGAGACAAAAAATTCCTAACTGCATTGCTGTTCATCATTCTTTAGTTTGTACCAAACACATTTAAACATGCTGCTGTTCAATCTCTGCTGAAAAAAAAAAAACATGACCCCTTAGTTGTATCCAACTTCAGGCTTGTCTCCAGACTCCCATTTGCTTCTAAACTTCTGGAAAAAATAGTCGAGTCCCAGTTTAAGTGTTTCATGGAGGATCACGATATCCTTGAGTTATTCCAATCTGGCTTTAAACCTCTCCACAGCACTGAAACTGCCCTACTGAAGGTTATTAAAGGCATCCTCTTTTCCACAGACACTGGTGATTCTGTGATGCTTGTCCTATTGGACCTTACATCCGCTTTTGACACCATCGACCATGAGATCCTCATTGCTAGGTTGGAACAGTGGGTGGGCATCAAAGGGTTTGCTCTCAATTGGTTCAGATCCTACCTCGCTGACAGATCCTTTTGTGTTTCCATCAAAGATTTTAGTTCTGCAGCGGCAGCACTTAAATGGGGGTTACGCAGGGGTCCATCCTGGGTCCGCTCCTATTCTCTTTATACATGCTGTCACTTGGTGCTATTTTCTGGAAACACAACATGCCTTTTCACTTCTACGCCGATGACTGTGAAATTTACTTCCCCCTAAGACAAAATGGTACATGCTCTATTCAACCTCTGCTCGACTGCCTGGCTGAAATCGGGGACTGGATGGCTTTAAATTTCTTAAGTTTCAATGAAAAGAAGTCTGAAGTCATGTTGTTCCCTCCCAACGACACGATCAAGAACCATTGCATCGACCTTTCTGCTCTAGCCCTGTCAGAAAAACAAAGAGTCACAAATCTGGAAGTGATATTACATCCTTCCATGAAACTCAACAGTCATGTACACATGATTGTTAAATCCAGTTTTTTTCCAACTGAGGCGACTGTCTAAGCTGAAGCCCATACTGTCCAAAAATAACCTGGAGACAGTAATACATGCATTCATTACATCTAGGATTGATTACTGTAATTCACTCCTATTTTGTATCAGTCAAACCACCTTTGCATGACTACAACTGGTCAAGAATGCAGCAGCCTGATTTTTAACCAGTACAGGCAAAAGAGAGCACATTACACCAGTCTTGGCCTCCCTGCACTGGCTACCGGTTCATCTTCAAATCCAGTTCAAAATTCTCCTGTACGTCTACAAATCGCTGAACAGTCTGCCCCCACCTATCTCTCTGATTTGCTACAGCCGTATGTCCCACCACGTTCTCTGAGGTCAGCGGACCAGTTACTCCTCACTATTCCAGGAACTTGTCTTAAACGCAGAGGTGACAGGGCCTTCTCTATAACAGGCCCAAGACAGCTGGCTGACATGATGCTGAGAAAGAATGTAATGTAGATGTTTTATGTGTCTAAGAGACCATGTGGAAGGGCAGCAAGGCTCACAACATTGGAGCAGGGTTCAAACTGTTTTACCATGGTGTGGATAGAAAGAGAAATGAGTAGGGGTGGTCCTGAAGGAAGAGTTGGTAAAGAATGTAGCAGAGGTGAAGAGAGTGTCAGATAGGGTGATGTGTCTGAAGGTAGAAGTAGAAGGTCTGATGCTAAATATTGTCAGTGGTTATGCTCCACAGGTTGGATGTGATGGGGAGGAGAAAGATACATTTTGGAAAGATCTGGATGAAGCGATAGAGTATTCCCAGGGAGGAAAGAGTAGTGATCGGAGCAGACCTGAATGGACATATTGGTGAAGGAAACGGAGGAGATGAGGAAGTAATGGGTAGGTTTGGTGTCAAGGAAAGAAACAAGGAAGGACAGATGGTGGTGGACTTTGCCAAGAGAATGGAAATGGCTGTAGTCAACAATTTCCAAAAGGCGGAGGAAGATAGAGTGACCTATAAGAGTGGAGGAAGGAGTATGGAGATAGACTGCATTCTGTGTAGGGATGCACAATATTTTCAGCATATTATGGTCGATATTAGTGTTAAAGTTCAATATCGGACATCGGACATTCCATCACGTGTGTCTACCTGATCTCACGGCAGAGAGGAAAATTCAAAATGTCGACGTGTGAAAGTTTTATTTGTTGTTGCAGATGTTGGATTCTGAAGATTTATGGACTATGTTGAGCCTCACTACACAATCCCCAGTCGGAGATATTTTTCCAACGTAACGTTACCCGAGTTACAAGCTGTCATTTCCAACGCCATTGAGAAGCTAATAGCTGATAGAATGACTTGGGTGAGTTTTACCACAGACATTTGGACGTTGTGTTGACTGGATTAAATAACAAAGCTGACAAATTGAAGCAACATGATCAGCAGGAGCCTGTGCAAATTGTTTTGTACACAAACTAATAACTAATAATGTTGAATAATTATTAGAAACATTAACTAATATATTACCATTTCAGTGCTGTGGAAACGATTTACATGTTGTAGAATTCCTTCTGCCTCTCAACTTGCAGCTGGTGTAAGTCATCACACACCTGCTCACTTCCTGAAGTGAAAAGTCTCCAAAAACCAGCAGGAGCTGAAAAAAAATTATAACCTGCTGTTTACTGGAAATAACTTTGGCTTCTCTGAAGACAAACCGCTAAAATATAAAGTTTTAAATGGCTAAATTGGACGGATCGCGTTTGTATCTTCTCCATTGTATACAATGTGCGCAGTTGAGGCGATTCTGTGTGTGACGTCATAATTGCGCGACGGGAAAAACCGTATTTATCATGTAAAAAAAAAGGTGCTAATTTTAAACTGTTTTTGAGAGGAATTTTAATTAATTTAACATTGTTTTAGCAAAAACGATAAGAGGTCAATCTTAATATATATATATATATGTTGTGCCATTTTATGGAAAGTTAAAAGATGATGTCAGCGGAGCTTTAAGCACATCTGAATGCATGAAATGGAGCAAAGACAACAAACTGGAGGGCCTCTTCCCCCTTCTTCTCATGTGGACTCTGCTCAGCAGAAATCACATCAAATTGATTTAGAAAGTGCATTTAAAAACAGCAGCTGTTACCAAAAGCGTTTAACAATAAAAAATTAATGGTACTAATTTAACGAATAGTTACCGTACTCTATCTGTACTATTTGACTATTAGTCACATGACCTCAATAATAATTCTGAGTAAAATTGACCGGTATATAATTTTAAAATAATTTCAGTTACATAGGTGTTTGGCACTATTCTGCCCAGTGATTATGTTTAGATAGTTGTTGTGTTCATTTTGTAGGTTGAATGGTTTTAACCATGAGTCAGACAGCGAAGCATCATGAAGACTTAGCATGCTGTCTCTATGTGTGTAGAAAGCAAGCCATAGTATGTGTAGCATGAAGCTGCACTGCTCTAATTATGACCCCTGACTGATATTATTCATTCAGACTCACCATGAATCATGTCCTTTTGAATGACCAATGACTTCAATAATGTCTGTTTTTCTATACATTTCTCGTCAGGGACACGGCGTCAGCTACAGTCTGACGAATGTTTACCTTATTCTTCCTCTGTTTCTAAGAAAGAAAAACAAATCATTAATGAAGTTTGTTTTATTTGATTAACAAGTATGAACAATTTTGATTGTTGTTTTCAATCATTATAATGAAATCATGTAAATTATTACAATTAAATGACATATTTCTCTGTTCCGTTTTTCAGAAAGTCATTATTCCTTCAAAGACATCTGTCATGAGCAGTCTTTGAGCTGAAGCTGTTTTTTTTTCAGAGGGGAGTCACAATGTTCCCTAGTTAGTCAAAACAATATCCTCAGAGCTGTTATTTTTGCACAAAGAGCCTTTGTGTGAAAAGCAGTTTGCCTTGGACCCCCGAACTGAGCAGTTCATCTCCAGCCCCTAAGCGGAAGTTGGTTCATCTGTGGATCACATTCGAGAGATTGTGCCAAGGTCCACTCGTTCAACTCCTGAGCAGATAAAAATGTTGTTCAGTTACAATTTTTAGAAGTAAATAACTGCAGAAGATGAAGCCTTTTTCCACTGCAAGACTCGCGTTCTTGGCTTGAAGTCCAAATGTGCATAAGGTACCGATGGATGGTGTACCTACTCATTAGCGGTTGCTTTCAGACCCCTGAAGCTGTCAGTGACGGTCAGCTACCTTGGGCAGTTCCCGGCGAATCCTCCTCATGGTGTCTCTGGTCTGATCCACCAGAGAACCCCAGAAAGACGAGTGACCTGGTGCCTTCAAGTTGACCCGGTAAAGGGCAGAACCTAGTGACATGTTAGCCGTTTTCGCACTGCACAGCCCTACCCGGCCCAGCTCGTCCCGGGTTGTCCTTGAGCCCGGCCTGGCCCGCCCCCGCTCATTTCGCATTGTGCGGTGAGCCGCCTTGAAGTGGGTGGGGAGTTCTTGTGTGCGCACTTGATGTATGTTAAGAGAGGTGGAAAAAGAAGGGATGGAGACGCCACTAATGTCGAACCGGTTAACACCATAGACAATATGCCTGTGGTTAACACAAACTCCTTTTTTTAATCCAATAAAAGACAAACGTAAAAAAAATTCAACCAAGTGAGGATCGAACCAGAGTCGAGATAAGGTTTGGAGTGGCAAGCCGACGCGCTGCCAGTGAACAACCCAAGCATGTTGCTCATTTTTGTTCCACTTTTCCTTTAAAGTTTAAACAAACCGCCCCTCATAAAATCCTGGCTACGCCCATGTAAAATAAGCTGATTTGTAATCAGTTAGTAACAAAAATTAAACTCAGAAACACTAACATATATATTCAGCTAACAAATTTTTTTTAGGCGTTTCTGTAGTTAAATTTTAATAATAATAATAATAATTAATTCAATTCATAACGCACTTTTCATTACTGAAAATCTCAAAGTTAATGAAATTGAGCTTGCGCTGAAAAGCGAAAATGCTCTGTATGGGTGCGCGCTTCGTGTTATTTACGTTTTAAAATAGGCTGATTTGTAATCAGTTATTAACTAAAATTAAACTCAGAAACACTAATATATATATTCAGCTAACACATATTTTTTTAGGTGTTTCTGTAGTTAAATTTTAATGAAATTCAGCTCGCGCTGAGGTTGTTGTTAGAACGCAGTTGATGACTCAACACGCAGCAGTCCTGCCCCTGCTGCAAACAACGAACCAAATGATGAGCAGTACATGACGTCGAACTGGGTCCGGGAGCTCGGCCCGCTTAGAACCTCGGTCGGTCGGGTTCTAAAACTCGGGCTGACGCCGGCCCGAAAAGGCAAATGCCAACAAGACGAACCCGGGTTCAATCAATCAATCAATCAATCAATCAATCAATCAATCACCTTTATTTAACCAGGGTTAGAAGCCGTGTCGGGCCGGGCTAGGCCGGGGAGGGCTGTGCAGTGCAAAAACGGCTGTTGATACCTTGATCTGGTTATGCTATTTTAAGCTGATGCAACTTGCTGCTACACACGTTCAAAACGGCGGTGAATTAACATGAATTAATTTGATTTTTACCCAACGAAAACGTTATATCCTGACTTTTTTTTTTTGTATGTAGATTAAAAGCACATAAGAACAGAGAAAAGACCGAGAGACGGTTGTTTGCGGAATCCGGAAGTAAGCCCAGTTTGAACCATCTGATCTCCATGGTAACTGAAGCTGGCCCGCTATTTATTTATTTATACATGGATTTCTAAACAACATAACGTGGGGTTTTCGGGGGTCGCTGGTGCCCATGTCCAGCTATCACCCTGGACAGGTCGCAAGTCCATCACAGGGACACATAGAGATGAGTTACCGATCAACCTAACTTGTTTTTGGTCTGTGGGGGGAAACTGGAATACCTGTAGAAAACCCAAACATGCACGGAAGGAACATGCAAACTCCACCCAGAAAGGCCCTCGGACTGGGATTTGAACCGGGGACCTGCTCGCTAAGAGGCAACGGCTCTGCCAGTTGTGCCCAGAGCCATATATATATAGAGAGTTCCGACACGCCTTGATCTCGCCGACAGGCGGTCAATCGTTCCAAACTACGGCTATGGAAACCTTGTGGAGCTGCGCCCTCTGGCAGCGACGGAGCGCTACTGCAGGCAGCTTCAGACTGTAACCAGAGCCATGGAACAAATTGCCCCCTCCATGACCCACGTGACTTCCGCATTCCATTCTTAAAATGGAACTCTATGGAAGTGTCGCAACTCTCACTTTATATGGCTCTGGTTGTGCCACCATGCTGCCCACACAAACAAACAAATAAAAAATTTAAAAAAAGAAAGAAAGAACAAAAAAGAACAAAACTACCTTCAACTTGTACGGATGACAAAAGAGCCAGAATAGAAGACATGCAGGTGCTGGTCATAATAATCATTTTATTTAAAAGCGCCTTTCAGGACACCCAAGGACACTTCACAGTAAGAAAACAAACAAACACAGTTCAAACATGAGCTGTAACAAATTGAAATATAAAATAAATAAAGAATATACAATACAAAAGAATATAAAATACATTTAGTAAAGTTAATGATAAGCAAGTCTAAAGAGATGTGTTTTCAGGGCTGTCTTGAACAGAGAAAGGGAGGTGGTGTTTCGAAGGTCTGGCGGTAGAGCGTTCCATAGGTGAGGGGCAGAGCAGGTGAAGGCCCTGCTCCCCATGGTGGAGAGGCAGGCAGAGGGTACATGGAGGTGTAGCGAAGAGGAGGATCTTAGAGAGCGAGATGGGATGGAGATTTGTAGGAGGTCAGATAGATAAGGAGGGGCAAGGATGTGGATAACTTTGAAAGTGAGAAGAAGAATTTTGAAGACAATGCGTGATTTAACTGGGAGCCAGTGGAGCTGCTGCAGGACAGGAGTGATGTGGTTATAGTAGGAGGTTTGAGTGATGACACGGGCAGCTGATTTGTAGACCATTTGTAGCTTGTGGAGAGATTTGTTTGGGAGGCCATAGAGAAGGGAGTTGCAATTCGGGAAGTCACAAGACTCTGCACAAGGATGGCTGTGGAGCGGGGTGTGAGAGAAGGACGGAGACGGTTAATACTATGGAGGTGGAAATAGGCAGACCGAGTAACATTGTTGATGTGTGAAGTGAAGGAGAGAGTGGTGTCGAGGATGACACAGAGACTCTTGACCTGAGGTGAGGGGGATAGCAGAAAGTTGTTAAGGGGGACGAGAAGATGTTCCGATTTTGAAATAGAGTTTTTGGTACCAACAAGTATGATTTCTCTTTTGTTTCCGTTTTGTTGTAGGAAATTGTTAGAAAACCAGTGATTTAGCTCATTGAGACAGTCGGTGAGGATGGAGGGTGGGTGGGTGGAGTTTGGTTTTGTTGACAAGTAGAGCTGTGTGTCATCAGCACAACAGTGGAAATGGATGCTGTATTTCCGGAAGATGTGACCTAGAGGAAGGAGGTAAATGATGAAGAGGAGGGATCTGAGGAAAGAGCCTTGGGGGACACCCGTGGAGATGGGGGAAGACTGAGAACGGAACGATTTAAGCTGAATGAATAAAGTGCGGTCAGAGAGATAAGAGTTTAACCAGTCTAGCGGGGTACCTGAGATGCCAATGGAGGTTAGTCTGTTGAGGAGGATAGAATGACAGATGGTGTCGAAGGCAGAACTTAGATCAAGAAGAATGAGGATGGACAGAAGAACAGAGTAAGCAGCAAGAAGAAGGTCGTTAGTTGGTCAGCAGCATTCCTGCTGCTGACCAACTAACGACCTTCTTCCTGCTTCTTCTTGCATGAAGTGCTCTAAAACTTCCTGGTAGATGGCTGTGTTGACCTTGGACCTCAGAAAACACAGAAGCCTTCAGTCTTGTCCTGAAAGTTGAAAAGTGTTTCAGAACAAGGACCGGTCATGAAAAAATTGATTTATTTCAGTAATTCCATTCAAAAAGAGAAACTCGTATATTATATTCATTCATTACACACACACTAAGCCAGCCACTAGGGAGCACAAGCCAGTGCATCTCTTGTGCCGGTCCCAAGCCCGGGTAAATGGTGAGGGTTTTGTCAGGAATGGCATCCAATGTAAAACACTTGCCAAAACCATAATGCGAGTTCATCAAAGTGAAACCATACCGGATCGGTCGAGGCCCGGGTTAACAACGTCCGCCACCGGTGCTGTTGACAAACAGGGTGCCGGCGGAAATTGTACTACTGTTAGTCGAAGACGCCGAGGAGGAAAACGTGTCAGGAGACAGAGGGAGAGGAGGAAAGTGAAGAATGTAGGACTGAGGGTTGCAACTCTAAATGTGGGGACAATGACAGGCAAAGGTAGAGAGCTGGCTGACATGATGCAGAGAAGAAAGGTAGATGTTTTATGTGTCCAAGAGACCAAGTGGAAGGGCAGCAAGGCTCGCAGTATTGGAGCAGGGTTCAAACTGTTTTACCATGGTGTGGATAGAAAGAGAAATGGAGTAGGGGTGGTCCTGAAGGAGGAGTTGGCAAAGAATGTAGTAGAGGTGAAGAGAGTGTCAGATAGGGTGATGTGTCTGAAGGTAGAAGTAGAAGGTCTGATGCTAAACATAGTAAGTGGTTATGCTCCACAGGTTGGATGTGATGGGGAGGAGAAAGATATGCTGGTGAAGATTCTCAGTCGTCCAGGACATGATGAAATCAAAAAAGGCGTTCAATACAGGATCAACTGGACTTTATTTGTTGCAGAAAACGTTTCGACTTCTGTCCAGAAGTCTTTTTCAATTCTGAATGGAAGCTGTGAGAACGAGAAGTTTTATACAGGCTTACAAGTCACGCACCAACATATGAAATTGGAAACTGAAAAAACACCACAAATTAACTAACATGCCCATTCTATTTAAATTGACAAAACGACACATCCCAGCTTAAAAGGGGTTTGTAACACATACATGTAAATTGAAAGATCACACCTAACAGTAGGTGTGATCTACAACAGGGATGACAACAGGGATGCCTTGTCTGTAAATTAGACTAACAAAGTTCTCTGAGCAGCCTCTTTTGTTGTTTGGGAGGTGTTGTTTGTCAATTTACATACAGTTTTGTGTCTTCTAACAGAGACCTCAAGGGAACCTCCTACTGTTAGGTGTGATCTTTCAATTTACATGTATGTGTTACAAACCCCTTTTAAGCTGGGATGTGTCGTTTTGTCAATTTAAATAGAATGGGCATGTTAGTTAATTTGTGGTGTTTTTTCAGTTTCCAATTTCATATGTTGGTGCGTGACTTGTAAGCCTGTATAAAACTTCTCGTTCTCACAGCTTCCATTCAGAATTGAAAAAGACTTCTGGACAGAAGTCGAAACGTTTTCTGCAACAAATAAAGTCCAGTTGATCCTGTATTGAACGCCTTTTTTGAGGAGAAAGATAAATTTTGGAAAGATTTGGATGAAGTGATAGAGAGTATTCCCAGGGAGGAAAGAGTGATGATTGGAGCAGACCTGAATGGACATGTTGGTGAAGGAAACAGAGGGGATGAGGAAGTGATAGGTAGGTTTGGTGTCAAGGAAAGAAACCAGGAAGGACAGATGGTGGTGGATTTTGCCAAGAGAATGGAAATGGCTATAGTCAATACCTATTTCCAAAAGAGGGAGGAACATAGAGTGACCTATAGACCCATTTACAGCCTACGTCATCAAGCAGCTGCGCGCGCACCGTGGCCACAGCAGTATGGCGGCTCGTAGTGTATTATCAAGCTACGCTAGCGGGTTATCGGTAATTGATCGCAAAGCTTACTTTAATAAGTTAACTTTGAGCAATGGCCATCAGCTTCCTGATACGTGTACAGTTACTGAATGGGAGGATGACGTGAGTAAGTGGCCTAGCATTCAGTGGCCTGATATTTACACGTATTTGGTGGAGAAACCTAGCGTGTACACAAGAGAAAAACTACGAGCATACAAATCACTCGATGCGTATGACTACGTTGTTTGTGGACATGTACAGGAAGTGCGATATAATATGGACGCAGATTTATGTGTTTTAAAGTCCAAAGTCCTCCCCAGTCAGAGACAAAGCGTAAAGAGTACAATGTATGAGGCTTGGGTAATCGTCAACAAAGTGGAGAACTACATTCTCACAGCAAACTGCACCTGTATGGCAGGGTAAGTTAATTTTGGTTCTTGATATGCATAATTTGCTTCTGTTTTAGGCCACTGAAATTTTAGATTTTACATTCTTTTCAGTGTAAAATGTTTTATTTGCATTGCTCAGATAACTTAGTCATTACATATTCAAAAATATTCATCCAGAGGTCACAGTGGCTTGAATTACAGAAGCTAATGAAAATCACAAATGTTTATTTACAATCAAAGTCAGAACATGGTCAGGAAACATTCAAAAGTGACATTTACACCACAACATGTTAGTAATTTCCAACATTTCAGTTTAGGATCATGCTGTAGTCATGCAGCTGCCATACTGTTCAAAGTTGAGCTCGCAGTTAGGATGGGCAGGACAGAGAAGGCAGCAGTTACCTCCGGTGTGTGCATGTGGAAAGAGAGTCGAAGAGATGTCAAGCCAGCTCCACTGAGTGAAATCAAGTTCACCAAAACTAAGAGGCTACGCAAGCAGTTTCCAGCAGCATCAAAACCTACTCACAAGAACAGTGAGACACCCAGAGGCATGTAGATGTTGACAGAGGCAAAATAAGGCCCACTTTGATAATTATTAAATTTTCACGGACTCCAGACTACTGTAACTTCTTTATACAAGTAACACAGTTCACACTCATTTCATTTTTATTCATAACATGCAATGGCCTATACTCCTAATTAAAAATTGTTTGAGAGACTAAAGCATTTAATTATAAATCATTATTAATAGAGAAGTGGCTAAAAACATTGTTAACAGTCTGAACTTCACAGGTAAAATATAACCCAGCTGAGTGCAGTCTGGAGCCCTGCGTTTACATTTCCATCTCACTTTTGAAGATGTGGATGTAATATACCACCCTAACTATCTTTGTTTGTTTTTTTAATAGTGCTGACAGATGACGACATCCTAGAACTGCGGGCTGTGGACCCAGATTGTGCAGTGCTGACGAGCTTCGACAACAGTGACACGGACACAGCTTCATCTGNAGACGACAACAAAGTCGATCATCGAACTGCGACCTAGGGTGTCCTGGTGCCAAGAGCACATATGGACACCCTTATGCTTAAACATGGTGTTCGTTATGGACAATCCATGACGAGCACAGAAGTCCAATAACAGAACACCACTCTGGTTCAGATCAGGGGGGCCGTTCCTCCCAACCACACCCCTCCAGGTCTCACTGTCATTGCCCACGTGAGCGTTGAAGTCCCCCAGTAGAACAAGGGAGTCCCCAGGAGGCGCACTCTCCAATACCCCCTCCAAGGACTCCAAAAAGGGTGGGTAGTCTGAGCTGCCGTTTGGTGCATAGGCACAAACAACAGTCAGAGCCCGTCCCCCCACACGTAGGCGAAGGGAGGCTACCCTCTCGTTCACCGGGGTGAACCCCAACGTACAGGCACCAAGATGGGGGGCAACCAGTATGCCCACTCCTGCTCGGCGCCTCTCACCAGGGGCAACTCCAGAGTGGAAGAGTGTCCAACCCCTCTCAAGGAAACTGGTTCCAGAGCCAGAGCCATGCGTTGAGGTGAGTCCGACTATTTCTAGTCGGAACCTCTCAACCTCACACACTAGCTCAGGCTCCTTCCCCACCAGAGAGGTGACATTCCATGTCCCAATGGCCAGCTTCTGTAGCCGAGGATCAGACCGCCAGGGTCCCCGCCCTCGGCCGCCACCCATCTCACATTGCACCCGACCCCTTTGGCCCCTCCCACAGGTGGTGAGCCCATGGGATTATCTTATTCCAAGATTTGTAACAGAGGTGGAGAGGGGGATGTCTTGACCAGAGAAGGAGATTGTTGTTAAAGTTGATGTTTGTATCTGGTGAGGGGTGCCAATCAGTATGGCCTCAGTCTTGGAGCAGTTTAATTGAAGAAAGTTCTGATTCATCCATGCCCTTATTTCCTCCAGGCAGGCAGAGAGGGCAGTGAGTGAAGATGGAGATGACAAGGTGGAAGATGAGGATGCTCCAGTCCTGATGTAAAGCTGTGTGTCGTCGGCATAGCAGTGAAAAGAAATGTTGAACTGATTAATAATTTGACCTAAAGGCAGCATGTAAAGGGAAAACAGCAGGGGCCCCAGAACTGACCCCTGAGGGACACCACAGGAGACACCGACTGTCTGGGACGTGGCGTTGCCAAGACTAACACATTCCAGCCTATTGGAGAGGAAAGATTGAACCAGTCCAGGACAGTGTCACAGAGACCGACCTCCACATGAAGACGGTGGAGGAGGATACTATGGTCCACAGTGTCGAAGGCTGCAGTGAGGTCAAGGAGGACAAGGATGGAGGGAGAACCAGTGTCAGCAGCCATGAGGACATCATTGGTAACTCTCAGCAATGCAGTCTCAGTACTGTGAGCTGCTCTGAATCCAGACTGGAACTTCTCATACAGGGAGTGTTGTTGTAGGTGGTCCTGCAGCTGAGCAGCAACAGCTTTTTCCAGCACTTTAGACAGAAAAGGGAGGTGTGAAATTGGGCGGTAATTAGAAAAAATGTCGGGATCCAAATTAGATTTTTTCAGAAGAGGCCTAATGATGGCAGTTTTTAGAGGCAGTGGAACATGACCAGATTGTAGAGACTGATTTATTATTTGTGTGATTAATGGGCTTATTGCAGAGTGATTGGATTTTATGAGAGACGAGGGGAAGGGATCCAGGGCGCAGGATGAAGGCTTCATTTTCTTGATGATGGCCTCCACCTCACTCTGAACAACTTCATCAAAGCTGCTCAGGGACCCAGAATGCAGACGGGTAGATGGCACACTAAGATCAGGGAGGTTGTGGAGCTGAGATCTGATAGTGTCAACTTTGTTTTTAAATGATGAAAGGAACAGGTTGCATTTTTGAACAGAGTCCTCAGGAGTTTGTTTAATGGGATTAAGCAGACGAGTTATTGTGGAGAAAAGCTGTTTAGAGTTTCCAGGGCAGGTGTTGATGATGTTAGAATAATATTTGAGCGTGCTTCTTTAAGAGAATAGGCGTACGCTTTCTGATGTTCTTTGTATGCCTGCTTATGCACAGAGAGACCAGATGATTTTACACGTCTCTCAATAGCACGGCCAGTTGCTTTCATCTTGCGTAGCTCTCCAGTGTACCAGGGGGCTGAACGGGAGAAATACACCAGTCTTGTCTTCAAGGGGGCGTGTAGGTCCAGAAGCTCCTGGAGAGATTGGTTGTAGTGATCCATAGAGTCATCTGCAGATGAGTGATTGACAGCGGTCAGGGCGTGAAGATCAGCAGACAGAACATCAGGGAAAATGTTTTTAAGGTCACAGAACTGGATAGGTCGTTTTGGGTTTGAAGCAGGCGAAGATGAAGGCACTTCCAGGGAGATGACCCTGTGGTCTGAGACACCCAGGTCATATACAGACAAGTTATTATGAGTACAGTGTCTGTAATCACCAAATCCAGAGTATGCCCCCTGTTGTGCGTAGGGGCGTCCACATGTTGGGTGAGGTTGAGAGATTCCAAAAGAGACTTCAAATCTGTAGCCAGAGGGGAAGAGGAATTGTCCATGTGGATATTTAGATCGCCAAGAAAAATAGTTTTTACAGGGGAGGTGCAGAAAAAAGTGAGGAGGTCATGTATTTCTGAGTTAAATGAAACATGTGGTTTGGGAGGTCTATAAATCAATATAACGTTCATCAGGAGTGGGGCTTTGAAGTTGAAGGCCAAACATTCAAAAGAAGAAAAATTATGAGAAGACAGATGTGACAATTTTAAATTACTGCGGTAAATTACAGCCAGACCACCACCGCGGCCAGTGCTGCGGGCTCTCTGCAGATAACTGTATCCAGATGGACAAGCTTCATTCAGAGAACTGAACACGTCTGGTTGATGCCAGGTTTCTGTGAGGCACATGAGGTCCAAGTTTTTCTCCAGAATGTGATCATGAATTAGACATGATTTATTGGATAGTGATTGTACATTGAAAAGTTCTATTTTAATGCCAGTTGGTGTAGGAGCTTTTTGAACCGGTTTAAGCAGACTGTTTTCCTTGCCACCTCGTGCGCTGCGGACTACAAGGGACTACAGACGCAGCGTTCTGATGATGTAGTTGAGGTGCGACACGTCTCCCGGACGGAATCAATTCAGAGCGAGAATAAACGGATTTCTTTCGAGAGCCTCTATGGATGTAACGAGGTCTACGCAGAAGTCCCAGTTGTTTGATGATGGAAACAGAAGGTGGAATGGAGCAGTTGTTAAGTCCAAGCAGCTGCGAAGCGGAGTAGGTCAACATCACACCAGCCAAACCGGGGGGAGCTAGCACAGAGCTAGCCGCTAACAGCAGACCCACGGCTCCGAGAGAAATAACCAAGAAGCAGTGAGATGTAACTTGAATGAGCATAACTTGAAGAGGAGCACAGGAGAAAGTCCAGAACGGTCCAGACGACACAGGAGGTTGACAGAAGCAGCAGGTAAGCAAAACAAAAACTGCAGCCACGTAGTTCTCCAAGCAAAGTTTGTGCAAGGTTTGTGCTGGAGTTTGACAGGAGGCAGACAGCCCAATATTCCGGTTAGGAAGTACTAACCAAGCTGTCCGTAAAGTCCTTGATTAAAAAAACCACTGAACAAAATAAGTCCAGATAAATGTCCAAAAAAATAAAAAAATAGCAACAGTAAAACAACTTTTCAGCGTGGAGAAGCGGCGAACATCACGACATCACGCCAGCGTCCTCTCCCAGGTG
>JBBPBX010023566.1:21707-32527 GCA_038048925.1 Garcialebias charrua | reverse complement strand
TTTTCATTTTATTTTAAGCAGAGTGGCTGCTGAGTGGCCATCCAAGGCGGGCAAGGTGTCAGCCGTCCTCCTGGGTGCTCAGGCCATCTGTTTGTGGTCCTACTTTAGCAGGGAGTATGTGTGGCCGTTTTCTGCCTAATTAGGTCCAGTAAACAGGCACTCATCAAAAAGCAGCTGCTGCAGTCCCCATTAAGGCACATACACACACTCAGATACACGTACGTACGCATGAGGACAGAAAAACAGACGTGCTGGAGAGATAAAAGTGCACAAACAGAAGCATAATGTCAGATGATGATCAGTTCAGGGGGTGAACTCACCTTCATCACTTGCTACACACCAGTTCCTGACGGCCTTCCTCTGACTAAACAACTTATTACAAAGTGGAAAACAATACGTGCATTTTTGTGGGAGCCATATTGTTTTGTAGCGCTGTATTCTCTCAGCACACTCTTGTGCAGACAAAGGGAACATCTGAGCTGCAGATGAGTGTAAAGACAGAAACATTGCCACATTATCACCTCAGAAAAATTACAGGGAACAGGAGAGTATGAACAATCAAACACATAATAGTGCAATTATAAGGCTGGTTTGCAGAAAAAAGCAAGCCAATAGGCAAAGTTGCATTTCCACATGAGTCTCCTTGTTTGTGATTTCACACAACAAAGTAAACTGTAAACTGGAGGGAAATATACTTAACCACACTGGACGTTTGCCAAATTTCCATAGGGCATTAGCAGCCAACTGGTGCAGGCTCATTAAAGAGCACAGAAACCTATAACCATTAAAAGGCCATTAGGCAGCATGTAATTTTGTGGAACTAAATGGCGGAGAGTAATCAAAAGCACATGAAGCCCAGCTGGGCGACTGGGCAAACTGTTTCGATTAGGGAGGAATCCATCATCTACAATGGCAGCTATTTGGGGGGTCAATTTTTCCTGTGCACTCGTTTCTTTCCCTCTGTCACTTTCACTCTTTCTCTCCTTCTCTGTCCAAAGTTTTCATGTTCTTTGTCATTAGGATCATTACAGTTATTAAATGCTGCAGCCAGTGTTGGAAATAAATCTGCAAGATGATAAAGGCCTGGTGCTATTGGGCAAAATCACAAAAGGAAACTGTTCCATGAGGTGTATTTGCCTAATTCTCATCATCTGTGGACACGACTTCCACGAAATTTAGGAGCAAATTACAAATCCCACTATGGAAACAGAACACACAAACTCCTACAAACACATTCAGAGTAACCTCTACTTAACATTGTTGTGTTTTTTCAGGTCCTGGCGATATTACTACAAAAACTGTGGTGACAGTGATGAACTTCTGTGTAACACAGAAAAAAGAGCTTTAGAGAAAAGGCCAGCAGCAGCTACTACATTTAAATCTCTATGTTCAAGTTCTCTAACTTGAGCGTGAGTTTCAACTTGCAAGTACGAATTATAACAGGATGTTTCTTCCTCTCAGCTGATTGGTCAATGTCTTGTTGATCACAAATTTAACTATCCAGTCAGAGAATAGATGGGTTCGTCTGTCGGGAACCCCCGACCTATGGCGCCCGCGACCTACGGCAACCCGGACCTACGAACATATCATATTTAATAATTTAATTTAAAAAAAAAAATTAAATTTTTTTTTTGTTTTTTTTTTTGTTTAAATAATAATAATAATAATGAATTAAATTTATACCGCACTTTTCATTAACAGCTGTGGTTGTTTTAAAGGCTTTATAAATAATATTTTTAATAAAAATGATAAGTTTTTATAATAATTACGCAACTTCCGGCCGTTCTGGGAAATGCCCCGGCAGCCATTTTAGGTATGTCTGTTGTCCCGGCAGCTGGCTGTGAGGACTGTGTTTGTTCCAGGATTGCCTCATATGGATAAATTACTGGCTGGAATTGCTCTGTGAACTCTGTGGGCGTCTCAGCCTGGAGCAGCAGCCGCGGATCGATCGCCGATCGCTCAGTCATGCGCCACACCGCCGCGCGAACACCAGCTCATGGCCTGGCTAACATGCAGCTAGCAGAAGCTAACACAGGCCTCGAGCAGCTGCAGTGGTTCGCTGCTCGGCCTGACAACATCAACGCATGGCAACCTAAGATGTCGGCTTTGACCATCTCAAAGTAAGAAATTATATTTTTATTTATTCTGTATTAATTAATTATTTTATTCTGTAATAATTTTACAGTATTGAATGTGCTGTGCTGAATAGCAATGTTTAACATTACTGCACACTACAGTACATGCTATACAGTTACTGTGTGTGTTTATGGATGATTGTGTGGTGTAATGTGTTAGATAAGTGTTTGTAAATAAAGTTCTGTGCATGTTTATGGCCCAGTATGTCCGCTTGTTCAGTCTCATGCCGATAAATGTGTGTGGGGGGCTCCGTTAGCGTTATTTCCACGACGTACGAACGAAACCAGGACCTACGAACAAGAAGTTATTTTCACCCCCTAGCTACGGCAGAATCGAGCTGCGAACGGTACTTAGGTCCGGAACTCGTTCGTAACTCGCGGGTTACCTGTAACCTGTTACCTGTATATATATATATATATATACTGTGTATATATATATATACATATATATATGTATATATGTATATATATATATATATATATATATATATATATATATATATATATATATATATATATATATATATATATATATATATATATATATATATATATATATATATATTATATATATATTATATATAATATATATATATATATATTATATATATATATATATATATATATATATATATATATATATATATATATATATATATATATATATATATATATATATATATATATGTATATATATATATATATATATATATATATATATATATATATATGAGTGGAAGTTGAGCCCATAGCTTTTCTCAGTAAGTTCTGCTTCTGCTCCCCTCACAGCTGGTCTCAGCTAATGAGGCTTCATCTCCCTATATTTAGTTCCTGATTTGAAAACATATGGGGGTGTTGAGTTAGTTGACCCAGACTTCAGAAAATCTCCAATTTTCCATTCCAGAAAGATAAGAGTGAAACTTTATCACCATGGTAACAAAGACTATAAAGTAAAACTTAATTGAAAAGAAACTGAAAGAGACCTGTAGTCTCCACGTATAGTTTCTAGCTGCCTGTATAGGTCTGACGATGAGTGATTAATTAGTGTTATTACTGTTTAGTGGTTAAAATAATCAGATAAAGAACAATATTCACAGGCACATCTTCCTGAAAACATCTTGATACATGCTCAGTAATCCAGGTAAATCCAAGTACTTTGTTGGACTTCCTGAAAACAGTTTTTTCAAATCAATATTTTGACAAAAAAAATTGATAGGAATTGGACTCACCCAACTTCTTTTAAAGATTTAGTTTTAATAAATTAATAAATAAAGTTTTTTAAAAATGATTTTTTATTTAAAACAGTGGACTTGTATAAAAATGGTTTCATCAGATGGTTGGGGTGGCTAAAAATTAATCTATAATTGCCAAGACCACCACTGGCCACCCCTGGCTTCTTCTTCGTCTTCTTCTTTCGGCTTTTCCCTTTTCAGGGGTCGCCACAGCGAGTCATCCTCCTCCACCTCACTCTGTCCTCTGCATCCTCTGTCCTCACTCCAACTACCTTCATGTCCTCTCTAACTGCATCCATATATCTCCTCTTTGTCTTTTTCCTGGCAGCTGCATTTCTAACATCCTTCTACCAATATACCCACTGTCCCTCCTCTGGACATGTCCAAACCATCTCAGTCTGGCCTCCCTAACTTTATCTCCCAGTTGTTCAACATGTGCTGTACCTCTGATGATCTCATTCCTGATCTTATCCATCCTTGTCACTCCTAAGGAGAACCTCAGCATCTTCATTTCTGCTACTTCCAGTTCTTTCTCCTGTCTTTTTGTCAATGTCACTGTCTCCAGACCATACAACATAGCTGGTCTCACCACTGTCTTGTAAACTTTTCCTTTGACCTTTGCTGACACCTTTTTGTCACAAATCACTCCTGAAACTTTTCTCCATCCACTCCATCCTGCCTGGACTCTCTTCTTCACCTCTTTACCACATTCCCCATTTTCCTGGACAGTGGACCCCAAGTACTTGAAGTCCTGCACCTTTGTGACCTCTGCTCCTTGTAGCCTCACTGTTCCACCTCCTCCCTCTCATTCACACACATGTACTCTGTCTTACTACGGCTGACTTTCATTCCTCTTCTTTCAAGAGCATACCTCCACCTCTCCAAGTTCTCTTCCACCTGTTCCCTGTTCTCACCACAGATCACAATGTCATCTGCAAACATCATAGTCCATGGGGATTCCTGCCTGACCTCATCTGTTAGTCGGTCCATCACCAGAGCAAACAAGAAGGGGCTCAGAGCCGATCCTTGATGCAATCCCACCTCCACCTTGAAGCTATCTGTCACTCCTACAGCACATCTCACCACTGTCCTGCTGTCCTCATACATGTCCTGCTGTCTTCATACATGTCCTGCTGTCTTCATACATGTCCTGTACCAGTCTAACATACTTTTCTGCCACTCCAGATTTCCTCATGCAATACCACACCTCCTCTCTTGGCACCCTGTCATATGCTTTTTCTAAATCCACAAACACACAATGGAGTTCTTTCTGACCCTCTCTGTACTTCTCTATCAACATCCTCAAAGCAAAGATGCATCTGTGGTGCTCTTTCTTGGCATGAAACCATACTGCTGCTCACAGATAGTCACCTCTTGTCTAATGCCGGTTACCCACCGGACCCGTGTCGGGCGGCTGAAGCGGCCGGTTTACATTGAAAGTCTATGTGGAGACGCGGCGAGGCGCGGCGAACCGTGAAGCGGCGCGTTTTGAGTGATTGAAGCGGCGCGGCGGCACGCGGCAGTTCCTTTCCACGCACGCGCGCGTCCAAAGCAACCTACGCGTTGACCAGCGTCGGATCGAAAAGTTGATGTTTTGCGGCTCGACGTTGCTCGACGCGTCCAGCATACAATCGGGAGAGCCTCTGCTATGTGATTACACAACGACAACGGGACTTTTTTTGGACTTTTTAAACTTACCCCATCGAGCCTCCATGAATTGGAACCAGACTCAGGTAAGAAACTTGGCATTTTAAACAGTTGCTGCTGTCCGCTCCAGCGTACATCACCCCAAACATAAAAAAAAAATTTTATCTCAACAAAGACTGTCGGAGCTGCAGTTCAGCTCGTAGAAAACCCACTCCAGTAGGAACGGGGGTCACGTGCTGCTGATTTTATCTGCCAGCAGCATGAAAACACAACAACTGATGACCCTCTGCCTCCCCCCAGTGGGCGTCATCAGACGCGTTCCAGTGGGTACCCGGCATCAGTGAGAAGCGGCCAAAAGGGGGCGGCAGGAGCGTTCTGACAATTTAGGTGGGTACCCGGCATTAGCCTTCCTTCTACAACTCTCTCCCAGATCTTCATCGTGTGGCTCATCAACTTAATTCCCCTGTAGTTGCTACAACTCTGTACATCACCCTTGTTCTTAAAAATGGGAACCAGCACACTTCTTCTCCATTCTTCAGGCATTTTCTCACCCTCAAATATTCCATTAAATATTTGAGTCAAAAACCTCACTGCCATCTCTCCAAGACATTTCCAAACCTCCACTGGTATGTCATCAGGTCCTACTGCCTTCCCCTTCTTCATTCTTTTCAGAGCTTTCCGGACTTCACCCTCACTAATCTTTCCCACTTCCTGGTCCACAGTTTCTATGACCTCCACTCTTCTTTCTCTTTCATTCTCTTCATTCATTAGCTCCTCAAAGTAATCCTTCCATCTTCCCATCACACTCTCCTCACTTGTTAGAACATTCCCATTCCCATCTTTAATAAGCCTAACCTGCTGCACATCCTTTCCAGCCTGATCCCTCTGTCTTGCCAATCGGTACAAGTCCTTCTCGCCCTCTTTAGTGTCCAGTCTCCCATATAACTCATTGTACGCCCTCTGCTTTGCCTTAGCTACTTCCCTCTTTGCTCTATGTCCCATCTCCTTATATTCCTGTCTCCTCTCTTCAGTCCTCTCACTGTCATATTTCTTCTTGGCTAATCTCTTTCTTTGAATGGCGTCCTGCACTTCACTATTCCACCACCAGGTTTCCTTATCATCCATTCTCTGTCCAGATGACACACCAAGTACCTTCCTACCTGTCTCTCTAATTACTGTTGCTGTAGTAGCCCAGTCACTTGGAAGCTCTTTCTTACCACCCAGAGCCTTTAACAGCTCCTCTCTGAATTTCTCACAACATTCTTCCTTCTTTAGCTTCCACCATTTGGTCTTCTTCTCTGGTTTTACTCTTTTTCTCTTCTTCACAACAACAGTCATTCTACACACAACCATCCGATGCTGTCTGGCCACGCTCTCCCCTGCCACAACCTTACAGTCTCCAATCTCCCTCAGGTTTCCTCTTCTACACAGAATGTAGTCGACCTGTGTACTCCTTCCTCCACTCTTATAGGTCACTCTATGTTCCTCCCTCTTTTGGAAATAGGTATTGACTACAGCCATTTCCATTCTCTTGGCAAAATCCACCACCATCTGTCCTTCCTGGTTTCTTTCCTTGACACCAAACCTACCCATCACTTCCTCATCCCTCTGTTTCCTTCACCAACATGTCCATTCAGGTCTGCTCCAATCACCACTCTTTCCTCCCTGGGAATACTCTCTATCACTTCATCCAATTCTTTCCAAAATGTTTCTTTCTCCTCCCCATCACATCCAACCTGTGGAGCATAACCACTGACTATGTTTAACATCAGACCTTCTGACACATCACCCTATCTGACACTCTCTTCACCTCTACTACATTCTTTGCCAACTCCTCCTTCAGGACCACCCCTACTCCATTTCTCTTTCTATCCACACCATGGTAAAACAGTTTGAACCCTGCTCCAATGCTGCGAGCCTTGCTGCCCTTCCACTTGGTCTCTTGGACACATAAAACATCTACCTTTCTTCTCTGCATCATGTCAGCCAGCTCTCTACCTTTGCCTGTCACTGGCCACCCCTGGCTCTGTCATTCCAATTCAGTTCCATTTAGTTTATTTATATAGCGCTAAATAATAGCAAAGTTGTCTCAGAGCACTTTACAGGAACATTCACATACATAGAAAAGCCAATTAGTAAAGTTCTCTATCCAATGAATCCAGCAGACAAGTTGAATCTTGGCTATGTTGCAGTCTCTCATCCTGAGCAAGCACAGTGGCAACATTGGAAAGAAAAAACTCCCTTTTAACATGAAGAAACCTCCAGAAGAACCAGGCTCAGGACAAACAGCCATCTGCTTTGACCGGCTGGTTTGAGAGGACAGAAAGGAGAGACAAACGAACACAGAACGGTCGGTCCAGATATAGGTCCAGGAGTACCGGAAAGACAAAAAACACATGTTAAGGATATAAAAAAAAAAATACAAATACAAAACAAGTTGAGCAGAGTAAGAAAAGAAGTTGCACCTTACAGTGAATAAAACTGAAATAAAATTCTTAGATTCTTCCATGTTTAACTAGCAGATATTGCTTTTTCATTTTAGGAATAAATTATTAGAAGGTGTTTAATGAGAAGTGATGAACAAAGGAAGAACAGAGACTTTCATGAACTTTTCTATCGACACAACTGTTGATTTAACAATAACCCACCAAACAGAAAACATCAGTGGTTGACACATCGCCGCTTTTTCTCAGCAGAACTATAAACAATGAACCCTCATACATCAGCTAAAATACTTAAATTAGTCACTCAGTCTTTTTTCTTTTTTTTTGCATATACAGGGCAGCTGTGGCTGAGTGGTTAGAGGAATCATCCTCCCATGCAAGAGTTGGGGTGCTCTAATCCACCAGCAGTCACATGCCGAAGTGTCCCTGGGCAAGACCCTGAACCCCTCGTTGCCTCTGATGTGTGTCCCATCAGTGTATGAATGTGATAAATCACTGATTAGTCTATTTAGAATGATTTGTTCAATTATATTTGTAGAGATCTAGCGGTGTGCTGTATGAATGGGTAAATGAGGACACAGATTTTAATGTAAAGTACTTTGAGTATCTCCATAAGATAGAAAAGTATATAGTATAAGCATATATATATATATATATATATATATATATATATATATACACACACACACAGTCCATATGTCATTTTACCTTTAACTTTTAGGGAAACGGTTGTGTTTAACACATTCTTGGCACTGTAGGGTTTTACCTCTGAAACTAGAAATGCAGATAAGTTTCATTTGCTGTAGGTCAGAATAATAAATGGTTTTTGACATCCAACATGCAAATGTATTCCAGCTCCTCAAACACATTACAGAGATACAAGCTTTTAATCTCACATAGTGCACTGAGAAATTTGTAGGAATGCTAAATTCACTCCAGACTTTTTATAAGCTCATTTTGCAGAGGACAGATGTTGCAAATCTAACTTAATTTAGTTGATTTCATTTATTTTAAAGAGTCACTGACTTCCAGCCAAGACTTCAATATGCTGCCCAGTTAATCTGGGAAATGAAGGGGAGAAAGTGAGTGTTTGCCTCATAAAGGTGCTCCGTGCTTTTTGCATTACAGAGCAGAGAGAACACAATTGATCACAGTGCATTTTATTGCCACTAAAGTAAGTTTATTTAAAACCCTTTCTGTTTCAGTCTGATTGTCTTTTTAAATGTCTAAGTTTTGCACAAGAGCCCCTGCAAAAGTTGTAACATCTGATTTCTTTCTAATTTCTTTTTTCGCTTCTTCAAATGCAAGTGCTGCTCTTTTGAATTAAATTTAAACATACATATATTTTTATTTGTTGAAAAAAATTTTTTTATTGAGGGCGCAACTGATAGAGCTGATGCCTCTCAATGAGAAGGTTGCCGGTTCAAATCCCGGTTCAGGGCCTTTCTGGGTGGAGTTTGCATGTTCTCTCCGTGCATGCGTGGGTTTTCTCCAGGTACTCCAGTTTCCTCCCACATACCAAAAACATGCATGTTAGACTGATGTTGACTCTAGATTGTCTCTAGGTGTGAGTGAGAGAGCGAATGGTTGTTTGTCTCTATGTGTCTCTGTGATGGACTGGAGACCTGTCCAGGGTGTCCCCTGCCCCTCACACACTGACTACTGGACATGGGCACCGGCGACCCCCGTGACCCAAAATGGAAGAAGCGGAATGGATGGATTTTTAAACTGTATTCCATGTTTATATACTTAATTGAATGCTCACAAAATTAAAAGCCTAAAAATAATGTTTAAAAATGCTTATCACTCGCCATCTTTCAATGTTGTAGCTGTTTTTATCTTTTATCTACCCGTACACTACTGCAGATACATATACAGCATTCTCTGACTAGCCTTATCTAAGGATGCCAAATGTGCCTTATGTGCCTCACTGCATATGCCACTTTGCCTCTATACCAACATCAACTACCTCATACATATACTGTGTACATTAACTTATATGCTGCTGTGCCACTCTTTGCAAATGTCAATGCTAGAACCTTCAGTTTATTTTATAGATATACTTTTTATACTTTTTATACTACTATGCAAAAACTCAGGACAGTATTACACTTTTATTATTTCATTTTATGCTTATGTTCATTGGGTGTTTGGTGTTTCAGGGGTGTTTGGTGTTTCAGTGTTGGTGTAAATTTTCATACTTTTATACTATTATGAAAAAACTCAGGACAGTGTTACACTTTTACTATTTTATGCTTATGTTTATTAAATGTTTTAGTGTTTAGTGTTTAGATGGTTACTGTTGCACCGAGGGACTGAGAGAAACGCAATTTCGGTCCTGTGTATGTCCTGTACATATTGCAGTTCTGACAATAAAGTTGACTTTGACTTTTGTGGATAGAAGTTAATGAGGCCAACTTGAATTGGGTTGACATGTTTTACATGTTTAACTTGTTATTTTAATGTATTTTAAATTGAGTGTTAGTTTTGTAGCTCTGTTTTTATGCTTTTATCTTGTTTGTATCTGATGTTCAGCAGTTTGTTTCAGTTGTGGCTGTGTTAAAGCGCTTTATAAATAAAGCTGATGATGATGATGATTACATACTTCATTCATTTAAATGAAGTTTAACAGTTTTAGATGTATAGTAACTCCAGTGATTACTTTCATTTAAATGAATGAAGTGGTCCTTGAAATAGTTTGCTAACAGACAAACATTGCTGACTCAAACAGTTACAATAATGATAAGATCTTGAGCAATGAGTGCAATGAGTACTCAGAGTGTGCATTGTGAACGTCTGTCATCTACAACTACACCAGCTTTCAGCACAATATCTGTAAAACTGACTGAATTATTGGCCTTTTGTGTTGTTTAAAGTCAGTTGGCTTTGGTGGCCTACTTGAATGGGTTGCCTCCAAAATATATAGAGTTGTAAAGGTGTAGCCAATGAATATTTTTTTTAATCCATTGTGTGGTCCATCAGATTTTTTGCTAACAATCACAGACACAGACAATAACAGCTGCACCTGCCAGATGACCCGACTGAGAATTATTGGATGTAGTACCTGGATTATTGAGCATGAACTTTCTTGCCTTGAACCACTTTGGCTGTGGCTGCCGGACTGGGAGGAGTCAACGAGGGACAGGATGGTCCCCAGAAACCATCTTAACTCCAGCAAACTGGTTGGTCCACTTAAAGTGTTTACTGCTTGGTGGGGAAACAGTTTGCTGGAACTCCTCTGACTGATGAAGCCCTCCAGATAGAGGGTGAAACATTTCTATAAAAAAGAAACTGTTCAGATGACCCGACTAAGAATTACTGGATTGGGTACCTGGATGATTGAGCATGAACTTCGTTGCTAA
>JBBPBX010023565.1:13497-29320 GCA_038048925.1 Garcialebias charrua | reverse complement strand
ACATGTCACAGGAAATCTCATGTTCAATGCAATGCAGACATGTAAAAAATATAAAGTTGATAACAAAAATTACCAACATGTAAATCCAATTACTAACATCTAGCTCAAATTTAGCTCAGTAATCCAGGTCCTGATGCCATTTTTAATCATTTTTGATTGAACTGTTTTCATGCTATGACTGAATTGTTTGTGTGCAAAAGTGTTGGTGAAAATCAAAAACCACGACCCCAACTAGTGACCTGGCATGGACAGGACACAAATGTTTTCAAAGATCTAAGTTAAGTCAGGTGCTCTGGACGGTTCTTTTTGTTGAAACGTCCTTCATCCAGAAGACTTCAGCCTTGATGGTGTCCTCTTCAAGGTCAGACTCCAGAAACTATCTAAGCACCATCAAAATGGTTGACCCACTATTGCCTCTTTTCCACCGCTTGGCGTGGGTTGGATCAGATCGGATCAGATTGGCTCAATTCGGATCGGCTCACATGTAGTTCAGCTCCCACAGCTTTTTTGTACCCCTTCTGTGGGTGGGGTCCAGAATCCTACTTGTCTTACCACATGGTGGCAGTAATATCCCTCAAGCTATTTACTAGCCACCACTAGAAGAAGAACACGATAAAGGCTTTGACAGAATGTTGTGGAAGAGATGTCAAAGTACCTCATGAGCTGTAATTTTTTTAACCTAATTCATAATCCTACCTTGTTGCCTTCTCTGCCTGCTTTAAACTCATGTATTTTCCATTTTAGTATAGATTTTTACAATAAAGATGTATTAAAAACATTTTATTATTTAGTTATGCACAAGGTGCTTGATAAAGTTGCAAAACCATATTTGTCTGAGCTGCTTTAACCTTCCTGCCCTCCCCGATCTCAAATCAGCTGAGCAGTTGCTGCTGACAGTCCCCAAAACTAGGATGAAGCTCAGAGGTGACAGAGCGTTTGGCGTTGTTGCTCCCAGGCTGCTTACCGTTCAGTGTCAGACAGGCCTCCTCTCTTCCTGTTTTTAAATCTCTTTTAAAAACACACATTTATTCCTTCGCTTTTAACACGTTATCTTATCTTTTATGGCATTTTAACACACCTGCAGTAAGACTGGTATATGTATTTTTTTGTTTGCTTTTTATCGTTTTTAATTAACTTGTCATTTATGTTATTGTACAGCACTTTGGTTGACCCTGTGGTTTTTAAAATGTGCTTTATCAATAAAGTAGATTGATTGATTGAAAACATCACACTGTGATCTTTGAAACTGCTTTTACAGTAAACTACAAAAAAGTATTACATATTAAATATTCAGTTAGTCTGCAAAAACTGTGGGGTCCTCCTAGAAGAGCTGAGGGGGTGGATGTTGATGTCTGTGTCTCCCTGGTAGAGTTGCTGCTGGACGGAGATGATGGATGGATGATGGATGGATGGTCTGTGAACACCTTGAGGTCCTCCTAGAAGAGATGAAGGGGTGGATGTTGATGCCTGTGTCTCCCTGGTAGAGCTGCTGCTGGACACATATGATGGATGGATGATGGGTGGATGGTCTGAGAACACCTTGATGTCCTCCTAGAATAGATGAAGGGGTGGATGTTGATGCCCGTGTCTCCCTGGTAGAGCTGCTGCTGGACACAAATGATGTATGTATGTATGTATGTATGTATGTATGTATGTATGTATGTATGTATGTATGTATGTATGTATGTATGTATGTATGTATGTATGTATGTATGTATGTATGTATGTATGTATGTATGTATGTATGTATGTATGTATGTATGTATGTATGTATGTATGTATGTATGTATGTATGTATGTATGTATGTATGTATGTATGTATGTATGTATGTATGTATGTATGTATGTATGTATGTATGTATGTATGTATGTATGTATGTATGTATGTATGTATGTATGTATGTATGTATGTATGTATGTATGTATGTATGTATGTATGTATGTATGTATGTATGTATGTATGTATGTATGTATGTATGTATGTATGTATGTATGTATGTATGTATGTATGTATGTATGTATGTATGTATGTATGTATGTATGTATGTATGTATGTATGTATGTATGTATGTATGTATGTATGTATGTATGTATGTATGTATGTATGTATGTATGTATGTATGTATGTATGTATGTATGTATGTATGTATGTATGTATGTATGGATGTATGGATGTATGGATGGATGGATGGATGGATGGATGGATGGATGGATGGATGGATGGATGGATGGATTTATGGATGGATGGATGGATGGTCTGTGAACACCTTGATGTCCTCCTAGAAAAGATGAAGGGGTGGATGTTGATGCCTGTGTCTCCCTGGTAAAGCTGCTACTGGACACAGATGTTGGATGGCTGATGGATGGATGTTCTGTGAACACCTTGAGGTCCTCCTAGAAGAGATGAAGGGGTGGATGTTGATGCCTGTGTCTCCCTGGTTGAGCTGCTGCTGGACGCAGATGATGGATGGATGATGGGTGGATGGTCTGTGAACACCTTGAGGTCCTCCTAGAAGAGATGAAGGGGTGGATGTTGATGCCTGTGTCTCCCTGGTAGATCTGCTGCTGGACGCAGATGATGGATGGATGGATGGATGGATGGTCTGTGAACACCTTGAGGTCATCCTAGAAGAGTTGAAGGGGTGGATGTTGATGCCTGTGTAGTAATATAGGAAGGGGTCAGTTTGCTGACTTACCTATATTTTAGATGTAAATTGGTAGGGTTTAGACTGACACAAAAATACATCATTAATTAAACGAGTTCTCTCTTTTTCAGTTCAATATCAATAATTCTATACCTTGACCAGATGTAATTCACAGGAAACGTTAAACTTATGTTGGTACAGTAGGACTGGACCATTTATTTAACAGAATCATTAAATTACATCACACATTTGTACATGATTGGTTGATCATTTTTCCAATAATTAACTTCAGCATAGATGAAACACGCGTCCGTAATTTCATAGGAACAACAGAATAAAGTTATGGATTTTAATAACTTATATCTCTGCTGGCACAATAACTTAAAGTTTAGTTACTTAAAGTAAGAAAGTTTCAGTGAAGAGGAAATGGAGGATGAGGAAAATGAAGGATGAGGAGAGGCATTATCTTGACGTGTTTTAACCAGAAACATGGCAGCTCTCCGGCCGATCTCGGCTACACGTTGGTACCCTTGGTAAAGCATATGACGACTTTGTTACCTCGTGAAGATGGTCAATCTCCCTCGGTCCAGTTTGGTCAGTTCGTTTACTGTTCTTCAGCGTCTCCAGACGTGTGCCAAGACTCGGACCGAAAGTAACGGCAGCTCCTGGTGTTGTTGTTCAAGATAAGACGTTCCTTAAAGGAATGTCAATAAAAGAGAGCTTAGATTATTTCTGAAAACAGATTCATAGCTTGCAAGTGCTATGAAGTCCCAACTGAATGACGTGTCATTGGCGTTTGACTGGCGTTCATTCAGCTCTTTGGGGAACCTCATGGCTTGAGGACCTCCAGCAGACTCTGTCAGTTCCAGCTTAGCTTAGAACTACACCTGTGTCTCCCTGGTAGATCTGCTGCTGGACGCAGATGATGGATGGATGGATGGATGGATGGATGGCTGGATGGATGATTGTCTGTGAACACCTTGATGTCATCCTAGAAGAGATGAAGGGGTGGATGTTGATGTCTGTGTCTCCCTGGTAGATCTGCTGCTGGACGCAGATGATGGATGGATGATGGATGGATGATGGATGGATGGTCTGTGAACACCTTGAGGTCCTCCTAGAAGAGATGAAGGGGTGGATGTTGATGCATGTGTCTCATTGGTAAAGCTGCTGCTGGATGCAGATGATGGATGGATGATATATGGATGGCTGGATGGATGGTCTGTGAAAATTTTCTTAACTTCCAGTATGGATTTAAACAAACACTATACATTGTAAAATATGTTTAGGAAATTGAATGTTCCAAGACACCACTTAAGAAAAATAATGTTTAATAGGCAAAGTAATAAGTGAAAAATGTACAGAACTAATGAATTTCCATCTCCAGAAGAAGACAAATGTTGTTCCTGCTGCGTCTGGTTCAATTATTCATGTTCTTCAGTGCAGAAATCCGACTTTTTTTTAAAAAACTGGACCCTTTTCTCTTTCTCTTGACTGGAAAAGAAGAAAAAAGTGGTTTATCCAGTCTAGATACTGTTTTAAAAAAAATGCAAACACCAAATCAACAAAAAATATGATAAGCACTAAAACAATGAACACAATACGCTGAACAGCAGCACAGACATGAGTCTGTGCGAAAGGATGAGCATAAATGAACATAGCAACATGAAACAGATCAGCATCAACATCATGTGATTTTTCACAGTGATTCTCCTGGTTAGATATTAATAATCTTTTACATTTTTATCATTGTCTGTAACTGGGACCATGTGCGCATAATTTCATCCCACAAGTTCAACAAATGGTGCATATTCACTAATTATTCAACATTTTATTGTTATACATTAAAATTAAAAAAACAGCAAATCCTTACCATGCACAGAAGTTGCAGCGTTGTGCTGATCTGTGATACACTACTGATGGAGCAGGGCAGAAGCCAGGAGGCTTGGGGTGTTTTATGTGGAGTTTAGAGATGAACCGTCATGTTCTGGATAAAAATACAGTGACAAACATGAGCGGAGGACAGTTAGCATTGATGCAGATTAGCTTAGCTTCGTAGCATTGAGGTTGTCCTATTATGGCGTCAGCCTCTTTTGTTAGTTAAAATATGTTCAGAACCGATGAGATGAGTAACTTAAAATATGTTTAAAGTTAGAAAACACTCACCATCTTCAATAATTGCTTCAACTCTTGTGGCTGTGTGTGTGTCCAAAAGCTACCGATATTAGCTCGGCTATCATTTCTAATAAATCCATCCAGCTCGCTTTTGGATCTTCTCGTCAACAACAAAGCACAAAAATGCCTGCACCTCTGCATTTGACTACAGAATGGACATGATTTGTCTTTTTTTTTCGAGCTACAACAATTGTACGCTTTGGTGGGATGCGGGACGAAAACAAGATGGTGGAACAGTTGTTTACAAAAGACCCAACAGACTCCTCTGCACAGACTCCTCCCCCCGACCAATCAGTGACCGACAGTGTTTCTGACGCAACGGCCAGCTCGCTAGAGCTCGGGTCGTCACTGCTCTGAAATGAGACCCAAAATTATGGTGCGGCGCAGCTCAGAAGTCTGGTGGAAATGGCGTCCAGCAGCGTCTGGCACGCAAATATTACGCAATAACTGACCCGCGCCGACCGGTGGAAAAGGGGCATATGTGAAGGTTTATTCAACCTTTATTTAGGCAGGTTAATCCCACTGAGCCTCGATGACTCATTTACAAGAGAGACCTGGAAGGTCAGAGTCAGAGAATCCTTATTGTCATTTGCACCACATGTGGTACATGTGATGAAATGAGATTATGTACACAGGGTCCCAGTTACATACAACAATAAAATGTAAGAGAAGAACAGTAATAACATCTAAGATATGAACTAAGAAAAACATCAGCTATCGATACACTAAGCACTAATATCATAGAAAAACATCACTCCAAACAGCAGCACGAACATGAGTCTGTTGGAGCAGATGGGCACGAATGAAAAACAGCAACATGAAACAGATCAGCATCAACATGATGTGATATTTGCAGTGATTCTTCTGGTTATTTGTTCATGGGTCTAACAGACTCAGGATAGAAGCTGTTCCTCAGTCTAGTGGTTCTACACTTAATGCTCCTCAACTTCCGTCCTGAGGGGAGTGTGGCAAAAAGTGTGTGTGCTAGGTGAGTGGGGTCTTTCATGACACAGGTGGCCCTCTTCCTGCATCTGGAGGTGTAGATGTATGTGATAGTGGGGAGGCTGACTCCAACAGACTTCTGTGCAACCTTCACCACTCTCTGCAAAGCTTTTCTTTCTGCAGCTGTTCAGCCTCCATGCCACACGTTGATGCTGGAGCACAGGATGCTCTCCACTGCACACCTGTAGAAGCAGGTGAGGACTGGCCTACTCAGACCAGCTTGTCTCAGCTGTCTGATGAAGTAGAGTCTCTGATGACCTTTCTTGATCAGGCTGGCAGTGTTGTTGGTCCAGCTGTGGTTATCATTCATGTGTACACCCATGTACTTGTAGCTGGAGACCCCTTCCACTGCAGATCCTCTTATGTTTAGTGGGGTGTGGGTTTGTTTGTTCCTTCTGAAGTCCACAATTTATTTTATTTAATTTATTTATTTGTTAACTTTTTACATTTTGTAAAGAGAAAACATTTTTTACATTATAGCAATCATCTCCTTTGTCTGATTCACATTGATGTGAAGGTTGTTGTCCTTGCACCAGCTCTCCAGGTGTTCCACCTCCTGCCTGTAGCTAGACTCATCATTGTTTGTGATGCATCCCACCACAGCTGTATCATCTGCAAACTTTACAATATGAAAGCCTGAATGGGTGGTTGCACAATCATATGTGAGCATCGTGAACATGAGAGGGCTCAACACGCATCCTTGAAGAGAGCCAGTGCTGAGGCTTATGGTGGAGGAGGAGAAGTTGTGGATCCTCACTGACTGTGGTCTGTTTGTTGAAAAGTATAGTACCCAGTTACAAATGGAAGGGCTTAGTCCTAGTGTGACTAGTTTGTCCATCAGGGTTTGGGGGATCATGGTGTTGAAGGCAGACAAGCATACAGATGTAAGAGTCCTTCTGTTCCAGGTGGGTGAGAGCAGTGTGGACCACAGAGGAGATGGCGCCCTCTGTTGATCGGTTCTCGCAATATGCATACTGATGAGGGTTCTCGTTGATGTTGATGGATGTTTTGGTGTGAGTCATGACCAGTTTTTCAAAGCATTTCGCGACTATCGGGGTGAGGGCCACTGGCCGATACTCATTCAGACCAGTCACTATGGAGCTTTTTGGGGCTGAGATGATGGTGGGGGTCTTCAGGCAGGTGGGAACTGTCTCCAGGGCAAGTGAAGTGTTGAAGATGTTGGCCAGTACATTGCAGAGCTGATCGGCACATTCTTTCAACACTTTCTTGGGGATGTTGTCCGGTCCGGTTGCTTTGTGAGGGTTGAGCCTCCAGAGACTACTCCTTACTTCTGCTACGGTCATGCTGAGATGCTCTTCATCCGGTGGTGAGGTGAGTATGGTGCTGGGTGCACTGTTTGGGTCTTCAAAGTGTGCATGAAACTTGTTGAGGGCATCAGGCAGAGATGGGTCTTTGGGGCTTTGTTCACTCCGTCCTTTATAATCTGTTATGCACTTAATGCCCTTCCACATGCTTCTTTGGGTCTTGTGAGATGAACTGGCCCTCGATCCTCTGTGCATATTTGGCTTTGGCCCTCTTCATGCAAGCAACCAGGTCTTTCCTTGTCTTTCTCAGCTTTTCTGAATTTCCAGACCTGAAGGCAGTGTTCCTGGCTGCCAGCAGGGTGCAAACTTCTGCATTCAGCCAAGGTTTTGTGTTGGGGTAGCACCTGAAGGTGCTTTTAAGACTGAGATGATTGTGGCTCCTCAGACTAATAAAGTATTTTTTTATGAAAGATGAAACATTTCAACATAAAGAAACCATCCAGAGGACCTGACTTAACTTTGCTGGACTTTTCAACCTGGATTATTGAGCATGATTCAGGATGTTTTCAAAGATCATTTATGTATAAACAGGTCCCTCGATAGTAGAGTCATTGTGATCTTTGTTTGCCGGATTGCCAGATAAATATTTTGTCCTAATTCACACCAACATGCATGTGACAGTGTGAATTAGGCCATTTTAACACAAAAAAGACCAAAAAGATGTTGATGTTTTTTAATATGCATTTTGGAGACTAAACAAAAGTGACATACAAACCGGATTCCAAAAAAGTTGGGACACTAAACAAATTGTGAATAAAAACTGAATGCAATGATGTGGAGATGGCAAATGTCAATAATTTTATTTGTAATAGAACATAGATGACATATCAAAAGTTCAATCTGATTTTAAAGGAAAAATATTTTGATTCAAATCTAAAAAAGCTAAGTCTGGTCCTCTGGACATTCAAAAAGCAACACAAAACAAAGCAAAAAAATTGTAAAAACGTTTCGTCTTTCGTCCGAAAGACTTCCTCAGTCTGAAGTGCTTGGTTCAGCTCAGTCTTGTAAATAGCACCCTATTTGACAGCCAAATTGATGACAGTCGAAACCAGCTGCTCACATGATCAAGGAGGACCATCAGCCTAACGATGGATTGTTAGCACCCTGATGGTTGTTTGCTATTCACAGAGGGCTGAGTGATACTAGCAATAACAGCATTGTAAGAGGGGGACAGTTGAACCCGGAGGCCTCCACCCCTGTTTAATGATGGACGGTTTCTTTTCACAAAGATGGCCTCCTTTACTCCTCTCTCTATCAAGGATGTGAACATCTTCATCCCTGAAAGAGTGACCGCTGGCCTGGAGATGAGTGTAGACTGCAGAGTCCTGACCTGATGATGTTGATCTTCTGTGCTGGGCCATCCTTTTGGCCAGTGGCTGTTTAGTTTCCCCGATATAAGACTGATCACAGCCCTCCTGACACTGAACAGCATACACAATGTTACTCTGTTTTTGCCGGGGTACTGGATCTTTGGGATGAACCAGTTTTTGCCATAATGTATTTTGGGGTTTAAAAGCCACTGGGACGTTGTGTTTAGAAAATAAACGTCTCAATGTCTCTGAAACCCCTGCAACATATGGAATGGCCACTGGTCAGGGTCTGGGTTCCTTCTTTTCACCTGATGGTTGGCTGGAGTCCTGTTTGGGTTTCTTCTCTGCTTTCAGGAAGGCCCAGTTGAATGTTGATTCAGAATTTCACAGTGTCAACATATGCCAAAAAAGTTGGGACAAGTAGCAATAAGTGGCTGGAAAAAGGAAATTGAGCATACAGTATAATGAACAGCTGGAAGACCAATTAACACTAATTAGGTCAATTGACAACATGATTGGGTATAAAATGAGCTTCTTAGAGTGTCAGTCTCTCTCAGAAGCCAAGATGGCAAGAGGATCACCGATTCCACCATTGTTGCACAGAAAGATAGTGCAACAATACCAGAATGGTGTTACCCAGCGTAAAATAGCAAATACTTTTAAGTTATCATCATCAACCGGGCCCTTAAACGTCACTTAACCTCAAACAGGAATGCCACTGTCAAGGAAATTATGGGCTCAGGAATACTTCCAGAAAGCATTTTTTTTTTCCATTTATAGATGGCCTCCCTTCTCCCCTTATAGCCATCCTCTCACACCGATATGTATTTTATTTTATTTTTTTTAATAGAGAGAAAGAGAAGATAGAAAGTAAGACAACAAAACAACAATTATCCACAAAAAGAGCACAAGGCAAACACACCCAACCTCCGTCCACAATCCTGCAAAGCACATGACAGAACACAGCAACGAAACATGCATGCATTTTTTTTTCTTTTTTTTTTCTTCTTTCGGCTTTTTCCCTGCGTTAGGGGTCACCACAGCGATCTAGTCGCATGAAGATTTGGCAGTTGTTTTTGAGTGCTTGTGGCATGGGCAGCTTGCATGTCTGGAAAGGCACCATTAATGCAGAGAACTATGTTCAGGTTCTAGAACAACATATGCTCCATCTAGACGTCATCTCTTTCAGGGAAGACCCTGCATTTTTTAACAAGATAATGCCAGACCACATTCTGTAGCAATCACAACATCATGGCTACGTATGAGAAGGATCCGGTACTGAAATGTCCAGCCTGCAGTCCAGATCTTTCACCTATAGAGAACATTTGGCGCATCATAAAGAGGAAGGTGCGACAAAGAAGGCCCAAGACGATTGAACAGTTAGAGGCCTGTATTAGACATGAATGGGAGAGCATTCCTATTTCTAAACTTGAGAAACTGGTCTCCTCTGTCCCCAGACGTCTGTTGAGTGTTGTAAGAAGAAGGGGGGATGCCACACAGTGGTAAAAATTGACTTGTCCCAACTTTTTTGGGATTTGTTGATGTCATGAAATTTTGAAACAACATATTTTTCCCTTAAAATTATACATTTTCTCAGTTTAAACTTTTGATCTGTGATTTGTGTTCTATTCTGAATAAAAAATTAGATGTTGTTGGCACCTCCACATCATGGCATTCGGTTTTTATTCACAATTTGTTTAGTGTCCCAACTTTTTTGAATTCCCTTTTGTACACATACGTGGTTCCACTGTTGTTTCCATTCATGACCTTTTGTAGTGTTGCTTTAAAATTATTATATTTTGACCCAAACTGTCCTATGTCCTGAGTAAGAATGTTGTAGGGAGAACTGTGTGTTGATTTGGTGAACATGTGCACAGAAAAGGAGAGGGACAAAAAACACATTCATGGTTATCTGGCAACCAGCTGCGTGCATTGCGCTTGCAGTGGCTGTGCGATCACATCCAAACTGTTAAATACACTAACTCTTTGGACAGTTGGTTTATCTGTTTGCTTCTACATGCTAATAAAGGGTGAGTAGCACAAAAACCTTTCTCTATGTCATTCAAGGCCCCTGCAGAGCTCTGCGTAGGGCTGTACACGTGTCCGTACGTGCGTGCTGTACGCAGGCAGTTCACCCGCACTGCTCAGCGTTTGTTCTCGCGTTCATTCTCTCGTTGTCGCACCAAATTCTTGACGTCATTTGAGCAGCTGCAGCCCAGAGCGTTTACCTACGGGACAAATTGAGGTCACTGATTGGTTATTTGCTGACACGCCTACTGCATTGATTGACAGGTCGGGTGGGGATAAAAGGTGCGAGCTGGCAGCTGCAACTGTGCGATGTTCTGTGTTTATATGTTAATAAAAAATTCTAAAAAAAATTAAATAAAAACAGGGAGTGCTTTTCCTGCAGCCCACACATCAGACCAGCCCACCAGGAAATCTGCAGAACCTCCTGCAGCCACGTTGGACCTGAGTTTCTTCAATAAGAAGACAGGCTGTAGGCGAGCCGATTTGCCCTGTTGGCATGCACACAGCTGGATATCTCATCGACTTGGAAGACTTGATGATGTGTCTATCTCTGCTGTCATCTGTGGATCTTAAGGACGCATATTTAATTGGATTTATGATAACTGGTTCCTGCTTTTTGGATTCGGCTGGTTCCTGGTCTATCAACACAAAAGGAATACGGCAGCTAATCTGGACCTGGTCAGGCTGCCTGCCTTACATGATGGCTTGGTTCATGTCTCGAGAAACCAGACTTTTGGCTGAATGGATTACATCTTGGGGATTTTCTGAGACAGGTTCCATTGGTACGGTCATTTTTAATTTGGACATTTCTGAAGCGAGTGGACCGACACAGACTGAAGGTAGATGTCATTAAAGTTCTGCCTGTCTCCAAAAATAATCATGTTTATATGACATTCGGCTCCCCGACTGGCCTTGATAGGCCGTCTTATCTCAAAACGCCTGGGATGTTTTGTAAACTTGACGCTCTCATCCTCCCAAATCTGCTACTCCATGGACGTCAGTGGAGCCCAGCTGAAAAAACATTTGTCATCGGTTCAGAACTTTGGCTTCGTTTTCTGGCAGTGGCCGGCAGCCCCCCCCCCCCAAGTACCTGCCTTTGAGACTCCTCTCTCCTCCCCCTTCTGCGTAATGTCGGTGTCATTATGTGCTTGTGTGCGAGATTTTTTTCATTACCACATGTTTGACCTTCACAGGTCAGAAATGTGTTAGGAATTTTTTTGTCTCCAAACCCTATGTGTTATTTTTCATCACTTTTGTCTGTCCAGCAGATCTCACTTGTAAATGAGTCTTTGAGACTCAATGTGATTTATCTGTTTAAATAAAGGTTGAATGAATGAATGAATGAGTTTAATTCGCTCATGACAAATTCATTCATTTCTTCATCATTTCAGTCATGGAGTCAACGGAGGAGGAAGCGATCACTTGGCTTTTGGCAAAAAAACAAAAGAAAACGTCAGATCAAGGATGAAGAAGGGGAATTTAATATATTTGTGTCACGTACAAAACAGTCCGGCGCCAGGCAGTTTATTGTGCGACAACGCGTTTGCGTACACGGTCGTAAAATTTGAGCTTTGCGCGTACATGCCCTGCAGGGATATGCTTGTGCCTCTGCGTACGGACGGCATACAGCTGCGTACGGCCATACGCAGAGCTCTGCAGGGGCCTTTATTGTAACTGTTGTTAGTGTAGCAAAACATGTGACTGCATTTGCCTGCAGCGTGCAGGTTTTATTTCGTGTAAGCTTTGCCCTTTAAAAGCTGTCGCTTATTGGAATACCCGCACGTAGCGCCAAAACACTGAAAACTTCTAGTACACGCCCACCTGGTGTGGGCCCCACCCAGTTCTACTATAAAGCAGCATATGGAACGGTGATCAGCTCCCTTTTTTCTTCAGCCAAGCTAAGAACACGAGTAATTCTAAAATGACTTCAACTAAGAAGAACATCAAGATTTGCCCCGCGTGCGAGACGGGCTACATCCTGTCGACGGACCCGCACACCATCTGTGAAGGCTGTCTGGGAGCGGTCCACGCTCGACAAGCCCTAGATTCACGTTTCTCCTGCCCAGCCTGCAGTTTTTTAATGGCTGAGGAGAAACTGCGCCGGCTCGAGCTCTTTCCCTCCGTGGAAGCAGGGTCTCAGCCGAGGGGGGGCGTTTTGTTCGAGGATCTTTTTGATGAGCTGGTCGCCAACACTTCCCTCTCCACGAAGACAGCTAGCAGCCGTGACCTGACCTCTCTTTTTGGAGGTTTGGAGCCAGCATCGCCTTTGTACAATGGAGCTGAGAGAGCTAGCATTCGTGCTCCGACCTGTCCTTTGGAAGGTGCAGAGCCGACACTGTCTTCCAATGGTGGAATTGAAACAACTAGCGTCTGCGGTCCAGCCTGCCTGTCCGGAGGTCTGGACCTGGTGTTTTACCCGCTCCCCGAAGCCGGGTCAATGAACAGTTGAGCGTCTTTGCCAGGAGTTACGGAGCTGATGCCGCCTTCAATGGCCGCCCCTGAGCACCCAGGAGTCTCTGCTCCACATTATCCCCAAAATCATCAGGTCTGCGAGAACCTGCGATCTGGAGGTCCCTGAAGGAACGACTCAGTCCACCTCGAACTTGTTGGCAGGAAGATTTGCCGCCCAGCACAGCGGACAAACAGACCCAGTCTGGCTTTGTGTCCCAGCCATATCCACCCTGCTTCAAGGCGCAGCCAGCGACCCCCTGAAGCATGCGGTGTGGAGAGACGTTGGGAAAAGTTGGCCTGTGAGCCCCTAAACCTTGGTGATAAGCATGTCTCCGGTGTGTTTTTCTTGTTCTATCCGGGGCAAGCGCTCTGAGCCGTTCTCAGCCTGTCCCTCCACCAAGGCAGGGACACGGCTGGCCGGGTCGGGATGCTTGTGTTTCAGTTCAGCGAGAGTGGCATCCCGCTGAAGCCATGGAGCTCAAATGTATACCGAGAAGTTGCTAAACTTCATCGTAATTATAGAAAATGAAGGATTTTTTACGATGAAGTTTAGAAACTTCTCTGTAAACATTTGAGCTCCGTGGCTTCAGCTGTGTGTTTTTCTTGTTCAATCCGGGGCAGGCGCTCTGATTTCATTCAACTGCTCTCAGCCTGTCCCTCCACCGAGACGGGGACGCGGCTGGCCAGGTCGGGATGCCTGTGTTTCGTTTCAGCAAGAGTGGCGTCCTGCTGAAGCCCTAGTGCGCGAATGTCCAACGTAAAACTTACTTGACCGCAGTCCAAGATATAGTTTACCCTCCAGGAGATATTTATCAGTACAACAGTAGACAATCATAAAAAAGCATATTAATTAAAAATTACAAGAAAACTGTATAAAAAAAAGAAACATAAACAGCTACATTATAAAGCGATGTAAAATACTAAAAACAGGAACATGTCTGTGTTGGTTTATGCCATGAACTTAGCAGATGTAAAGCAATTTAATATTTTATTTAATTAATTTATTCATTCATTTAAAAGAGACAAAATAAAACAAAATCATAAAAAAGAAAACATTGAATGAAAAGAGTGCAGAAAGAAGAAAAAAAATCTTATATCACCCCATTATTTAAAGAACATAAAATAGCTTTAAACAAACAATTACTTAAATTAATCACTTTACTATCCATTTTAAAGCTAGGAATAAAAAAAACATGTTTTGTGCTAGCAGAATTTAATTGTAACTTTGAAACTTATCCAACATTAATAAAACGTACCTCAAGTTGCCTTTTTGGACTTGCATGCATATATGTGTACACATTGTACTTGAGAGGAGATTATTACATTCTCATATAAGATCAATGATAATGATGATCTCGGAACTGGATCAGTATCGGCCAATATCCAGATTTAAGTATCTGGATCGGATCGGAAGTAAGAAAATGTGGATCGGTGCATCCCTATTGACAAATACCGGTACCTGGAACAAACACTGGAAGCACAGATGAGAACACAGAGAGGATTAAAACGATGTAGAAAACACACCTAATGCTCCAATGAAGAAAACACAGGAAGAGCAAACATTTAAAACAAATGGACATAAATAACAAACATCTGGTGGGGAAAACAGGGAACATGGGAATAGGTGGAGCAGGAAAAACCTGAGTAACAGAGCCAAACACAGGAAACACGGGTAAGGAAAAAAGAATACAGTAATCACATACAAAAAATTCTCTATGTAAACACAAAAGGCTATAAATAAACAAGAAAAAAAACAGATATTGTAATACTCAAGTATATCAGTGATTATCTTTAGGTGTCTTTTGATGAACTCCAAGAAAGGAAAGATAAATCTCTTTCATTTATACAAAACAAAATCTGTATAAATGCTAAATAGTCACTTTGTTTTAGCTGTATGAATGTCCTGAAAGGATAAAACATTGAAAGATATATAATGTAATACATCTGTCAAAAGTTTTAAAGCATCAATGTTTATTTTTTTTTTTCAGTTTTACAATTAAAATAAACCAAAATAAACTAGAAACCTTTAAAAAATGCTAATTTGTTTTTTCCTGAGCTGGCAGTTGATTAATTGAACACACTACTTGTTTTTGCTTGTTTTTGTTTTAAACATTTATTTATTTATTTCATATTAATTAAAAAACACAAGTACAATTTCAGATTCAACTAAATCAAATACATATAAAATAAAAGGTAGCAGAAGAAGAATAATATCTTATCATATATGCCCCTTCTTAACAAATCATTTTTAAACAAACAAAATCAAGCAATGATAATAAAATAGCATAGCAAAGAACATATATTTGTCACATTACTCATTATAATTAATAGATATTTACAAACTTATATATCTTGTTAACAAAATATTCTTGATTTTTTTCTTAAATAAAAATAATGATTTCTCATTTTTAATATCACAGTCCAAACTATTCCATAAAATTATTCCTTTTATTGAAGTAGACTACTTATGGTGCTAACTGACGTGAACAAAATATGAATTTATCAGTTCCAGACTTGGAATCTGTCTTTAACAAAATAATTATTGACACAATCAAAACAGAAAACATCTGGTGTATTTTATTGTATTGCTTTAGAATTATTAAGTGAAATGTGAGATGGGATGGATGGTGGTGGATGGCTCTTAATGAAGTTTGTAAGAGACTCATCAGCTTTGGCATGAACACATAATTCACTAAATGGGTATTGATTTTACTGCAGCTGTATCAGCAAGAGGGAAAAAACTTTCAGTTAGCTCTGACAATGCCAAAAAAACTTTTGATTTCATTTGAAAGGTGCTGACGCTGAACAAACGAACAAATCAAATGTTTACACTCTCATCTGTAAGTTAAGTAAGAATTGTGTGCTTGCTGGTGAAGATCATTTTACT
>JBBPBX010023565.1:2464-12616 GCA_038048925.1 Garcialebias charrua | reverse complement strand
TTCGTATTGATTTTTTGTTATTTAATACTGTTTTAAGTTATTAAGCAGGACAGAGGTCTGTTTAAGAAAGATACATAATTCTGTTTTAAGTTATTAAGCAGGACAGAGGTCTGTTTAAGAAAGATACATAATTCTGTTTTAAGTTATTAAGCAGGACAGAGGTCTGTTTAAGAAAGATACATAATTTTCAAAAGATATGTTTGTTTCTGGCAATTCTATTTGCACTAAAAATAAATGGTTAATTGTGTAATAATTTGTTTATACATATTTTTATAATTCAAAAACACGTATCCAAATGAATTCAGGTTGATTTCAAAGTGAGGAGGGGCAGGCAGGGTGTTTGTGTGTGTGTGTGTGTGTGTGTGTGTGTGTGGGGGGGGGTTAAATGGGGTGACCAGCCCTGCCGAGAGGTGTCCCTTATTTATTTATCAAGGAGTTGGCAACCCTATTTTCAATGGGCATATATGCAGTTAAGACAGGTAGCTTAGTGCACCCCTAGTTTTTCAACATTAACAATATAATATAATCTAGTCTAAAAAAATGATTTTTGTGGGGGAGGTGGGGTTGTATACAATAGTATGTGTGGTGCAGCCTAAGCATTTGTCTTTGTTGTTGCTTTTTCTTACGCTACTTTTACTTTTATACTTTTAAGTAGTTTTTGAAACCAGTACTTTTTTACTTTTACTTGAGTAAAAAGCTAGAGTTGATACTTCTACTTCTACAGAAGTAATTTTAAACCCCAGTATCTATACTTCTACTTGAGTAATGAATGTGAATACTTTTGACACCACTGCTGAAACGTGACCATACCTGTTCCACGATCTGTGGGATCAGGCTCCATTCCGACGCCAAAAGAGGCCCTCTTGAAAGGGCATCTGCTCCATAATTCAGATCACCAGGGACATGAGTCGCCCTAAGTGACAGAATTCTCGGAGCACAACACGTGAGCATCCTCCATGTCAGATCGAGGAGGGCCCGTGACCTCGTCCCTCCCTCTCTGTTGATGAAGGACACCATGGTCTTGTTATCTGATTTTACCAGGATATGTTACCTGGCAACCAAACCTTTACTGAATAAGTATTTCAATGACAGGAATATGGACAGCAATTCTAGGAAGTTAATATGTAATTTGGCTTCCTGCTCGTTCCAAAGGCCGCGGGCATTCTGATTTCTACAGATCGCTCCCCATCCTGTTTTTGAGGCGTCCATCGTGATGACTACACGGGACGACACCCTTCCCAGTGAGACCCCTTCCGTGAAAACGGACGGATCTCTCCAAGGTTCCAGGGCCTTTAGACACTCTGGGTCTATCTTAACCTTTTCTGCTTGTTTAGGCAGAGCGGGTTGTATTTGTTGGTTAAACCATACCTGTATGGCCCTCTTTTTTAATAATGCACATAACACAAGGAATGGCTGCCGCCAGGAGGCCCAACAGGCGTTGGCACATTTTCACAGTGACCCGTTGGTCCAGTTTAAAATTTCCCAGGTAATGGCGAATGGTGGAAACTCTTTCCTTCGAGAGCCATGCTCTGTATCAGACAATGTCAATCTGTACACCCAGAAATATGGTAACCCATGACAGAGTCAGATCGCTTTTCTGTAGGTTTATGACAAAACCAAGAGACTCCAAGTGAGAGATCACCTTAAAGGAATGTGACAGCGCCTGCTTTCTGCTTCCAGACAGAATTAGCAGGTCGTCCAAGTAATTCAAGACCCTGAGTCCTTGGTTCCTAAGAGGGGTCAGGGCTGTATCCAGAAATTTAGTAAATGTACGCAAAGCAGTCTTTAAACCGAAGGGTAAGGCTTTGAATTCATAAGCGTTACCTTCGAATGGAAAACTGAGGAACTTTCTGTGTCTCTTCCACACGCCTATATGGAAATAGGCATCTTTCAAATCCATTGTACATGCATAGTCTCCTGGTCTCACAGACTGGAGAACTTGCCGCAGTGTAAGCATCCTGAACTTGAAAGTTGTAATCCTTTTATTGAGAGTCCTTAGATCCAGAATCGGTCTCAAGGAACGGTCCTTTTTGGGCACCAGGAAGTACTTGCTGTAGTGTCCGAAGCGTAGTTTGCGTCCTGAGACCAAACTAATAACTTCCTTTTTCAGCATGGTTGAAACTTCCTCCCTCAGAACGTGCACGCGTGTAGGGTTGATTTTAGATTGCAATACCCCTGAGAAACGGGTAGGTCTCTTTGAGAACTGCAACTTGAGCCCATGACGTATTGTTGTCATGACCCAATCATTTGGTAGACACGCCTCCCAAGCCTGCGCATGCGCGCTGAGCCTGGAGGGCATGTTGAATTGTTGCTCCTCGTGGTTCGGGTCGAAGGGGGTGAACTTTGACCCCTCTCGCGCCTTTTCGAGCAAGTTACTCGGCCCAACAGAAGATATCGCGAGATCAGGCCGTCTCCGACGAATCTCGCGTATCTTGCTATGGTTCATAGTTCGACCGTGAGGTCTGGGTTTTATAAAAATGGGACTCGAGTCAAGAACCAGGGTAGTCTGTGCATTGGTACTTTTATTTTTGTACATGTCTGAAACAGTATCTGTTTTGTTTACATATACAGTAGGCGAGTCATGTTTGGTGCACGTACACATGTCACTAGCTCCTCGTGGTTTTCTACAAGCAGAGACTTTGATTAGAAAGTTAGGTTCCCGTACCTCGTGGGCGGGCGAACCTGTAAAATTATCAGTTCGTCCTGGTTCATCAGGTCTGGAATTGGTTTCCGTAGGAAGAGGACGAAGTAGCACTCGGACGGTACTGCGAAGTCTCACAGTCCCCAGCGGGTCTCTTTCGTGGGAGACCACGTGCGTTTTCCATTGGTAGGGCAAATTTTTTCCTTGGCAAACCTTCGCGGAGGGCATTCGCTTGTTTGCGTGCTTGTTCCAGCCTTGTCAAGTCAAGTCAAGTCAAATTTATTTATATAGCACAGTTAGAACAGATAAACTGTTATCAAGGTGCTTCACACACACACACACACACACAACATAAAAGAGGCTCAAAAATTTACAGAACAGTATCACACATCAATACAGTAGTAACAATTCTGATATTAACAGCAGTAAAGTATAATAAAAATGTATAAGAACAATATTAAAATGAAAACAGTAAAAATATATACACTACGTCAGCTCACACAGTATGAAACACCAGAGAGAACAGATGGGTTTTTAGCATCTGTCTGGACACGTTCCAGGGCTTTCCCGAAGAGTCTCGTCGACTCGATCGGGTGCTGGAGGAAAGTGGACCTCTGGTTTTCAGGGAGGTCCGACAGTGTTAGCCAAAGATGGCGCTGAGCGACAACTATTTCTGCCATTGCTTTGCCCTAGGAAATAGCTACTGTCCCCATCATGCTGAGCACGAGGTCAGAGGCATGATGGACCTCCTCTATGGCCTCGGTTGTGGCTTGCTCGTCCTTTGTTACCTGGATATCCTGTAGTTTTTCCGCCAGGTAGGCCTGTACCATGCTCGACGTATACATTACGTGAGCCACGAGGCCTTGGGCCTTGTAGCACTTCTCAAGTTGTTTCTCCGAAGCGCTACAGGCTTTGCTGTGCAGCGTTGGTTTCATCCCCACAGCTGTGGGGGCCAGGTGAGCCGCCAGAGACTCCTCTATCGGGGTTGCGCTGGCAAGGCCCAGAGCCTCCATTCCCGCGACATCCAAGAGTCGGGACAATGGCAGCATGATGGGAGCCCTGGGTTCCGCCCAGGAGCGTTTGAGTTCCATTAGAAAGTCCGGAAAAATTGGCATTTTCTGCGACGTTGTCGGTTGCTTCGCGTAGAAGTAGTTTCCTGCCAGCCTCATAGCCCGTTGGTGAGGCGTGGAGTCTGGCCACATGACCTGTAGGGCGTCAGCGGCCCTATGACACAGGTCGAATTGGGCATGTACCGACAAGTCTGGTTCCGGAAGGTTCTGCGCCAGTTTCTGGGAGGAATGAACAATTTCTCCCTTGTCACCGTATTCGGCGTCTATGTCGGACACTTCTGGCGTCGTGTCTTCGACAGCAAGTGAGGAGTCCGACGCGTTGTCTTCCTCGACCCGGCCATTGCACTCTAGGTCCACGTTTCCAGGCTCCGGTTCTGGAGCCGGAAGGTTAGTGCGACGTGCGACCTTCATCGCTGCGACCCTTGCCATAGACTTGGCCAACGTCTTTGCGCGGCGTTTCCTCACTGTGGCCGTCATTCAACGACAGTGGGGGCAGGAGTCGGGGGATTCCAGCGCCTTCCTCGCGTGCAGGATCCCTTGGCAGACAGGACAGGCGTTGTGGGTGTCCGTCGCAACCGCTGGGGCATGGGCGCGAGCGAGGACCCGTCGTCCTGGTTTTATTCTTCCTTGTCCTCCACTTTCCCTTCTCGGGAGCCATGTTCGAAGACGAAAAGAGTAGGAGTTGGTCCTATTTTTCTTTTGTTCGAAGACGTCTTCTCCGTCGTCTTGCTATCGCTAGTAGACTGCTAGTAGATTAGCAGAAGGTTGTGACGCAGTTAGCGTCGTCGAGCGAAGCTGTAGGAAAGAAGAAAAACTTTGTGGTAAGTAGAAAAATGCTGGACTAGCTTTCGCCAGCCCAGTAGTACGCAGGAAAATTGTCTCTGTACGCTCAGTGTAGGGAGCAAGCTCACATCAATAAAGCGACGCGACAACAGAGAGGTCCCGCGAGGTTCAGGCGTTTCAGCGAGGTGAAGGGCAAAAAAGAGAAAGATGGACGGGTGTCGGTCGCTTAAATGCACAGAGGACGGAGCCTCTGGTGCGACGCTGACGCCCCTGCCGTAAAGGCGTGAATATATTCCTTCAGGTAATCGCGCGGGGGCGCAATGCCCATAGCAAGTATGTTGCACCGATAGACCGAACTGAAAGGGAACAGTAGTCTGCACTTTACACATCAAATAATGAAAATGTAGATCTCACCTAAGTTTTTTTAATTGTCTGTTTTTGTTTTTGTCTTATCAAGAAAAATGATAGTTTCCATCATTAGCTGTAATGTAAATGGACTCTCGACAGATGCATGGCTCATCACTGGAGAAATGTATCTGTACACATCCACCTCAAGGATAAAATACACTCTATAGAGCAAGTAAATGTTCACATTATGGACAGAGAAAACAAGATTTGAGAGTGGAATCAATGAAGTCAATAACATTAAATAAGAAAAATCAACTTTAGAGGAGGGTTCTTAGATTTCGACTTTATAAAATCAATCAAAATGTCACCTCTTTACCACATTCCCCATTTTCCTGGACAGTGGACCCTAAGTACCTGAAGTCCTGCACTTTTGTAACCTCTGCTCCTTGTAGCCTCCCTGTTCCACTGGCATCACTCTCATTCACACACATGTACTCTGTCTTACTACGGCTGACTTTCATTCCTCCTCTTTCAAGTGCATACCTCCACCTCTCCAAGTTATTTTCCACATGTTCCTTGTTCTCACCACAGGTCACAATGCCATCTGCAAACATCATAGTCCATGGGGATTCTTGCCTGACCTCATCTGTTTGTGGGTCCATTACAAGAACAAACACAAAGGGATTCAGAGCTGATCCTTGATCCACCTCCACCTTGAAACGTTCTGTTACTCCTACATCACATCTCACCACTGTCCTGCTGTCCTCATACATGTCGTGTACCAGTCTAACATACTTCTCTGCTACTCCAAATTTTGTCATACAACTCCACAGCTAATCCCTTTGCACCCTGTCATATACTTCCACAAAGTTGTTTTTGACCCACTACGTAGATCTCTATTAGCATCCTCAGAACAACAGGGGCATCTGTGGATCTGTGGTGCTTCTTCTTGGCATGGAATCATACTGCGGTTCACAAATAGTCACCTGTAATGTAAGTCTAGCCTCTTTGTGGGAGTGGTGGCGCAGAGGTTAAGAAGGTGAGCTTGTGATTGGAAGATCACTGGTTAAAGCCCCGGTACCGACAACATCAAAAATGTGGGTGGGATAAGTGAAACAGTCACACCTGTCTCCACCCTCATCTGTCCCACTCTGGGCCCTTGAGCAAGGCCCATAACCCACACCATCTGCTCCGCCGGGAACCCTAGATATCAGCTCTCTGCTCCACACAGAGGGCTGTGGTAGCTTGGTGGTCTGTGGTTGTGTCAGGAAGGGCATCCGGCGTAAAAAAAACAATTGCCAAGTCTTCGTGCGACTAGTTCACTGTGGTGACCCCTGACGAAGGGAGAAGCTGAAAGAAGAAGAAAGAAGAATGTAAGTCTAGCCTCCACAACTCTCTCCCACATCTTCATGTGGCTCATCAACTTTATTTCCCTGTGTGTGCTACAATTCTGTACATCACCCTTGTTCTTAAAATTGGGCACCTGTACACTTCTCCATTCCTAAGGCATTTTCTCACTCTCAATAATGTCATTACCGGTATATAGTTTATTCTGAAACATTACTGTCATCTCTTGAAGATATTTTCTTACCTCTACTGGTATGTCATCAGGTCCAACTGCCTTCCTCGTCTTCATCCTCTTCAAACCTTTCTGAATGTCATCCTCACTAATTTTTCCCACTTCTTGGTCCACAGTTTCAATGACATCTACTCTTATTTCTATTTCATTCTCTTCATTAATAACCTTCTCAAGTTACTCCTGCCATCTTCCCATTGCATTATCCTCACTTGTTAGAACATTACCGTCCCTATCTTTAATGAGCCTAACCAGCAGCATCCTTTCCAGCCTAGTTTGACCACTAGGTTTCCTTGTTATCTATTCCCTGTCCAGATGACATACCAAGTACCTTCCTACCTGTCTCTCTAATTACAGTTGTTGTAGTATCCCAGTCATTTGGAAGCTCTTTTTTTAGCGCCCAGAACATTTAACAGCTCCTCTCTGAACTCCTCATTTTTATTCTGTCATAAACTTCCACCTCCATCTTTAAATGCAGGATAGGATTTGGTTTGAGGCATCACAACTCTGATTGCTTGATCTACGAGTAAGGTACTGTGGCAGGTGTTGCTATTTCTCTTTTTTTTTTCTACTGTTTTGAGACATATATTTTGAACCTTTTTAATTTAGGTTTTTCTTCGAACCTCTGAATTTATTTGGATTACTTTGTACATTTTCCCCCTCCCGCTCCTCCTCCTCCTCTTTCATTCAACCTTTATTTAGTCAGGTAAATCTTTTGAACCTCATGGGCTCATTTACGAAAGCGACCTGCTAAAACTAAAGAACAATGAACAGCAGTGGTAGAATTTCCTTAAACAATAAACAATAAACAAAACAAACAATAAACAATAGAAAACAAAAGAGAGAAAAAAAAAGAAAGTTTTTTTTTTTTTTTTTAACAAAGTATCAAAAAACACCTCTACGATGGTGATGGGTAAATTCTTCAGTAGCTTGTTGTTGTTGATGATCATGTGGCTTCAGTACAGTATCATTCTTCCACCTCTTCTCCCACTTGCTGCTGTCCAGCCTTGTAGCAGCTGCACCAACATCTCCATCCCTCTCTGTGCCAACATAGTTTGCAGCTGGACCGCTGTGCCGATCCATCTGGGCTGCATGAACTGGGCTGAAGCCGGGCCAGATGTGAACCAATCCTACTGGCTTGTAAGCGTCCAATGCTTTGCGGTTCTGTGCCCCTAGTGCCCCCTGATGTGCATGGTTCTGGAGCAGACCATCCATTTTGGACATTCTGGATGGTCAAACCATGTTGGTGCATCTGAATTTGTTCATCCATGCCAACTTCACTACTATTGGGTTCTAAATAACCACATTTTCATAAACACATCTAATCATAGCATGCTTATGAGGACCAAGAACTACATTTTTTCCCTTCTTTCGGCTTCTCCCTTCTTCAGGGGTTGCTGCAGCCAACCAAGTCGCATGAAGTCGCACATGCTCTGAAAATGTATCCATAAAAAAATATGTTAAATGTTACCCCAACAAAAAAACCTGGTTAAATAAAGAAATCCACACCCTGCTAGCAGCCAGGGACACTGCATTCAAGTCCGGAGATACAGAGGAGCTGAGAAAGACCAGGAAAGAACTGGTTGATGGCATTAAGAAGGCCAAGGCCACGTATGCACAGAGGATCGAGGGACAGTTCACCTCACAAGACCCACGGAGCATGTGGAAGGGCATCAAATGCATAACAGATTACAAAGGCAAGAGCAAACAATGCCCCAGGGACCCATCTCTGCCTGATGCCCTCAATAAGTTTTATGCACGTTTTGAAGATCCAAACAGACCAGCTAGCACCAGACTCACCTCATCACCAGATGAAGAGCATCTCAGAGTGACCGCAGCAGAAGTGAGAGGCAGTCTCAGAAGGATCAACCCTCATAAAGCAACCGGACCAGACAACATCCCAGAGAAAGTGTTCACTCTGCTTACATATGATTGTACAGCCACACATCCAGGCTGTCATATTGTTAAGTTTGCAGATGATACAGCGGTGGTGGGATGTATCACAAACAATGATGAGTCCAGCTACAGACAGGAGGTGGAACACCTGGAGAGCTGGTGCAAAGAGAATAATCTTCACATGAATGTGAAGAAGACAAAGGAGATGATTGTGGACTTCAGAAGGAACAAACACACCCACGCCCCACTGAACATAGGTGGATCTGCGGTGGAGGTGGTCTCCAGCTACAAATACTTGGGTGTACACTTGAATGATAACCTCAGCTGGAGCAACAACACCACCAGCCTGATCAAGAAAGGTCATCAGAGACTCTACTTCCTCAGACGGCTGAGACGAGCTGGTCTGAGCAGCCCAGTTCTCACCTCCTTCTACAGGTGTGCAGTGGAGAGCATCCTGTGCTCCAGCATCAATGTGTGGCATGGAGGCTGCACAGTTGCAGAGAGGAAAGCTCTACAGAGAGTGGTGAAGGCTGCACAGAAGTCTGTTGGAGTCAGTCTCCCCACCATCACAGACATTTACACCTCCAGATGCAGGAAAAGAGCCACCTGCATCATGAAAGACCTCACTCACCCAGCACACTCACTCTTTGCCCCACTCCCCTCAGGACGGAGGTTGAGGAGCATCAAATGTAGAACCACTAGACTGAGGAACAGCTTCTACCCTGAGGCTGTTAGACTCATGAATAAATAAATAATAAGAATAAACACTGCAAAATATCACATCATGCTGATGCTGATCTGTTTTCTTGTTGCTGTGTTCATTTGTGACCATCTGCTCATACAGACTCATGTTCGTGCTGCTGTTTATAATGATGTTTTTCCACTACATTAGAGCTTAGTGTATTACTAGTTGATGTTTTTCTTAGTTAATTCTAGATGTTATTACTGTTTTTCTCTTGCATTTGTTGTTGGATGTAACTGGGACCCCGTGTACATAATCTCGTTTTCATCACATGTACCACATGCGGTGCAAATGACAATAAAGACTCTCTGACTCTGACTCTGATGAAGACTTTTTTTTACGCCGGATGCCCTTCCTGACACAACCATAGACCTACAAGCTACCATAGCCCTCTATGTAGAAAAGAGAACTGCTATCTATGGTGCCCAGGGAAGCAGATGGTGGGGGTTAAGGGCCTTGCTCAAGGGCCCAGAGTGGGGCAAATGAGAATGGAGACATGTGTGACAGCTTCACTTATCCCACACACATTTTTGAAGTTATTGATACTGGGGCTTGAAACGGCGATCTTCCGATCACCTGCTCATCTTCTCTAACCTCTGCACCACCACTCCACAGGACCAAGAACTGCAATATAACTTACAACAATTATACCACTGCCACAATGAACTATCGGAAATGTCCAATTGTAATCTAAAAAAGCTAAATCTGGTCCTCTGGACATTCAAAAAACAAAACAAAACAAAGCAAAAAATAAATTAAAAAATGTAGAAACGTTTCGTCTTTCGTCCGAAAGACTTCTTCAGTCTGAGAAGCTGTATTCAGCTCAGTCTTATAAATAGCACCCTCTCACAGTGGATCAACCAGTTGGCTGATGACAGCCGAAACCAGCTGCTCACATGATCAAGGAGGACCATCAGCCTGACGATGGATCGTTAGCACCCTGATGGTTGTTTGCTATTCACAGAGGGCTGAGTGATACTAGCAATAACAGCATTGTAGGAAGGGGACAGTTGAACCCGGAGGCCTCCACCCCTGTTTAATGATGGGCGGTTTCTTTTCACAAAGATGGCCTCCTTTACTCCTCTCTCAAACCATC
>JBBPBX010023564.1:0-40427 GCA_038048925.1 Garcialebias charrua | reverse complement strand
CTAGATGTTATTACTGTTTTTCTCTTGCATTTGTGGTTGGATGTAACTGGGACCCCGTGTACATAATCTCGTTTTCATCACATGTACCACATGCGGTGCAAATGACAATAAAGACTCTCTGACTCTGACTCTCTGACATCTGCAGTGGTGGCCCGGGCATTTTTGTCTACTTGGGTGGCGCGTTTTGGCCCCCCTTCAGACATTACATCGGACAGGGGCCCGCAGTTTGTTTCTGAACTTTGGTCTACCATGGCCAAGGGTCTGGGGACTAACGTTCACAGGACCACCGCTTACAACCCCCAAGCTAATGGTTTGTGTGAACGGTTTCACAGGTCATTGAAAGCCGCACTTCGCGCTGCATTGACCGGTGACAACTGGATTGACCGTCTTCCCTGGGTTTTGTTGGGGTTACGTACCGCAACCAAAGAAGACCTGAGCTCTTCCCCGGCTGAACTGGTTTACGGTCAGCCTGTGCGCGTCCCCGGTGAGTTTTTACCTGAGGTACCCTCACCACAATTCGCCCCACCGTTGCCACATTTTTCACCTCAGGAGGCCCCTTTTCGTGTCCCCGGCCCGGTACACCATTGTTTACCGCAGTCGTTTGTCCCTAAGAGTCTGGAGTCCTCTAAATTTGTTTTTGTCAAACACAATGCACACAGGACACCACTACAGCCTTTGTATGATGGACCGTTTCGGGTTCTTCAACCAGGTCCGAAACATTTCCTTTTAGATTTAGGGGGTCGTACTGAGACTGTCTGTATCGATAGGCTTAAACCAGCTCATGTTGTGTCAGATGATCAGGTTGTTACGGCCCAGGCTCCTCGCAGGGGCAGACCTCCATCCACATTGCTAACGGACTGCGGTCCTTCTTCCAGAGACTCTCAACGTCCATTGGAGCCCGAATCTTCTGCAGACCCTCCTCGTAGCCCTCCGCTTCATCAGACTGGTTCTGCAGGGCCCAGGTTCAGCCGTTCTGGTCGTTTGATCAAACCTAAAATGCGGGACTAGTGATGGACCTTACTGGGTGTTCTGGGGGGGCGTGTGTGGTGGACCACTAGGGGGCTCTACTCACACCCAGTGGACCGAAGGCATTACAGGATGTTTTATTGTGAAAAGCCGGAGGACCGGATGTGGTATTGGATATATAAGGCGGTGTTGGGTGCTTCCCGCCAGTTTAGTAGGAGTTGATTAAAAGTGAAGATCTACATCCCGTCTCCTGTGTCGTCTCTTCACCGCCTCCTACATCAACAGAATAACATTTTGTCATTTTATGATCATTGCTATTATGCTGGTGTTATTCTTCAAAATGTTGTTATTAATTACTCTGTCTAAGTCGAAGGATATGTCAGATTGAACTTTCAATATTTGTTTGGAAATGTGAAACAGTTACCGTATTTTCCGCCTGATAACTCGCACCTTTCTATAAATCGCTTTGTCCAATTATTGGCAATAAATTTGAAAAATACATAAAACTGTCGCACCTTTATTTAAGTCGCATCTATTATGCGTCACCGCTACGTGACGCGTCAGCGCGTCATTTGCCCTGTTGCCCTGAAAATGGCGGTCACGGAAGCATGCACGGAAAGACTTTTAACAAGATTAACACAGTAAAAACAATTATTTGTCTGCTGAAAATTATAGCAAAGATGTGTCTTAGCTTAACCGTTACTTAATAAATTCACGTAATGGTCAAATCTGCTGGATTTAAATTGTTTCGCATTGACGTCTTCCAAACGGTTGCGCGCGCTGCGAAAATAAATTATAAATAATTCGAATTTTAGATCAAACAACTCCAACAGCTAACAGTTTGTAAATGACCACCAAGTAATACTTAATACTTACTTTCTGTAAGTTTAAAGAAAATCTGCCGTGTGGTTTATGAGCTATTTGCTAACAAGTACCTGGAAAAATAACGAAGCTAGCCGCGAGACATTTACGCTCTTAAAACATCGAATTTTATCTCAAACAATTCCAACAGCTAACAGTTTGTCAATGACCACCAAGTAATTACTTTCTGTAAGATTAAAGAAAATCTGCTGTGTGGTTTATGAGCTTTTTGCTAACAAGTACCCGGAAAAATAAATAAGCTAGCCGCAACACATTTACGCTATTAAAACATTGAATTTTATCTCAAACCATTCCAACAGCTAACAGTTTGTAAATGACCACCAAGTAATTACTTTCTGTAAGTTTAAAGAAAATCTGTACTGTAGTTCATGAGTTATTTAGATAAATAGTAACCGCTTTTGCTAACAAACACTGAGCTAACAGTAGTTCGTACCTCCAGAGCAAGGGGTCGGGCAGCGACAGAGTGTGTCCGACCAGAGGAGGTTGTCGTCGGATACATGAGCTGGAAACGGTTGTGGACTCTCTGGAAGTGTCAGATCTCCAGAGCAGGAGGCCGAGCTGCGACCGAGTCAGTCCGACCAGAGGAGGCTGCCGTCGGACACATGAGGTGGGAACGGTCGGTGTACCTTAGCGGCTGAAAGTGATACTGCACCATTTTTTGCCCAAATGAATAACGGTCATATTATCTGTATAAATAAAGGTTGAATGAATGAATGAATTAGTCGCAAGGCATGCAAATTAGGCAAAAAGGTGCGACTTATAGACCAGAAAATACGGTAATCAGTTTTAATAAGGGGCTAAGATGGTGTAGAGGCAGGGCAGCCGGCTCAGGACCAGAAGGTCTCGGGTTCGATCCCCGGTCACGGCATACCTCGTTGTGTTTCTGGGCAAGACACTTAACCCCGAGTTGCTCCCGGTAGGTCAGGCAGCGCCTTGCATGGCAGTCTACTGCTACCGGTGTATGAATGTGTGTATGAATGGGTGGATGGTTGGTACTGTGAAGCGCTTTGGGGTCCCTCAAAGGGGGCTGGAAAGCGCTATACTGTATAAGTAAGCTCCATTTACCATTTTAATCATAAACCTGGCGTCTGTATTCTCCTAATTTCTAAAACAACTCACTGTCTTTCTTCTTAACAACCTTCACTGTTCTTTGACTGCTAATAACCTTCTGACCTCATCTAATTCCCTCCTACTCCCTGGTTATTAACCAATGGAACGGAGATGAAACTCTGATGTCAAGCTCTCTACAAAAACCCTGACTTCCTGGAACGTGTCAGTCCTGCAAGGAAGTTGGGAAGTAATGACTTTCTCCTTAGCTGTTGGACGTTTGGTCAGATGCCAAAGCCCTCGTTCCTCAGCATAGGGTTTACAGCACGCTGGCTGTAAAACCCACCCGAGCGTCGAGCTCTAACTTTGAATGAATTTTCCTTTTGAGGAATATTTTATTCTGAAAATCAGCCAGGAACTGCCACTACTCCTGACGATCCAAGCAAACAACAGGAGACGTTGGAAAGTAAACAAGAACCAGTTCGGACATACTGGACCTGCAAGGATTCTTTACGTCTGAAAGGCTGGTGCCCTCTCTTTACCAGACTGATCGTCTTAAAGGTAATGGAGTGCTGTTTACAAACATACCTGGAGTTTAGCCAAAGTCGAACGGAGAGTGTCATTTTGTTGAAACTCATTTCAAGATAAACTTCTTTCTTCCACCTTTATCTTGCCAGTAAATTAAGCCAAAGAACCTTCAGATATAAGTAAAATTACTTATAAATGTCTTATACAGGTCAACAATTTGTAAATGAAACCCCATATAATTACACTCTGTAAGCAGAAAAAATATCCACCGAGTGGTTTATGATTTATAACAATATAAACGGAAATGAATCAATCAATCACCTTTATTTAACCAGGTAGAGCCCGTTGAGATTGAGATCTCTTTTACAAGGGTGACCTGGTCAAGTGGTCAGCAGCACACGTCACATTGGCAATAGGCATTTGCACTTATCAAAAAGAAAATAAAGAAAACTACAATCACAGTAAACAGATGTTGACAGTTCAAAACCAACAGGATATGACAGATTTCTATATACATTATATACAAAACAAGCAGACAGACCTCGGTTGGGTAAATAAAGTTAAAAAAATCAACAATGACATGTATATTGGATAAGTAATGGTTAGAAACATCTGCAATGGTCAAGTTTCTTGATGACATTTTCTACTACGGTTGACATAAAGGATCCAGGAGAGATGAATGTTGATAGTTTCAGATCTTTCTGTAAGTTGTTCCAGGCTGAGGGGACGGCGAAGCTGAATGCTCTTTTTCCTAGTTCAGTTCTGACAGGAGGAACTGACAGGAGGACTAAATCGTTAGAGCGCAGGGAGTAATGACTGTGTGATGTTTGTATTAAGGAGGTGAGGTATGACGGGACTAGGTTTAGGAGGGTCTTGTAGATGAAGGATATCCAGTGAGTGTATCTGCGAGTGCTGAGAGATGACCAGCCAGATTTTACGTAAAGCTCACAGTGATGAGTGCGATAACTGGAGTCAGTAATGAACCGAAGGGCACCGTGGTAAATGGAGTCTAAGGACTGTAGGTATTTTGATGCAGCACTCATGTACAGCACGTCACCATAATCTAGTATTGGCATGAATGTTGCAGCTACTAATGTTCTCCTGGCTTTGCATGAGAAGCAGGATTTGTTTCTGAAGAAGAAACCTAGCTTCAGTTTGAGTTTAGTGGCCATTTTGGAGATGTGGGTTTTAAAAGACAGTTCAGTGTCAATGTTGAAACCTAGATATTTGTAGGTGGAGACCATTTCTATTTGTTTTCCCTCTTGGGTTCCAATTTGAGGTGGGTTCTCTGGTTGCTGCTTTCTGTTGGCAAGAACCATGAACTTGCTTTTGTCGGCATTTAGGACCAGTCTAAGTTTTTGCAGCCGTGACTGAATAATATTAAAAGCATCCTGAAGAGAGGTGAAAGCTTGGCTGAGGGAGGAAGAACAGCAATAGATGATGGTGTCATCTGCGTAATAATGGTGGGAGGCATTTGACAGATCACTGCAAAGATCGTTGATGTATAGGGAGAAAAGAATGGGACCCAAGACAGAACCCTGTGGCACCCCTTTCACAACATCTAAGAAAGTAGAGGAGGATCCGGCTACATGAACAGACTGCGTTCTGTCAGTTAGGTAGTTGGTGAACCAGGAGACTGCAAGTTTTGATAGACCAGAGTGTTCCAGGATGTTTGTCAATAGTCTATGATCAACTGTATCAAATGCCTTGGACAGGTCTATAAATAGGGCAACACAGAATTGTTTGCAGTCCAGGGCATGTATGATGTCATTTAATACTTTGAGAACTGTAGTGACGGTGCTGTGTTGTTTTCTGAATCCTGACTGGAATTGTGATAGAATATGGTTTGCTTGTAGGAAATCAGTTAGCTGATCACAGACAAGTCTTTCAAACAGTTTGGCAAGAATGCATAATTTTGAAATTGGTCTGTAGTTGTTGACATTTGTTGGTTCACCCCCTTTTAGCAGAGGGAGAACAAAAGCTGATTTCCAGATTTTGGGTATTTTATTTGTGTTGAGACTGAGATTGAAAATATGGGAAAGAGGTTCAGCAATGAAATCTGCAGCTAGTTTTAGGAAAAGTGGTTCTATGTTGTCAGGTCCTGCTGCTTTGCGTGTGTCGAGAGTTTTTAGAGCATTTAGAACTTCAGCGGGAGATATTGATTCGAAGTCAAAGCGATTTGTGACCCGTTTGTCCAGCACATGTGGAGCTGGGGGTGGATTTGCATCAGTTTGGTCAGCAGTAACAGCAGAAATAAAACTGAAGCTACGAGACGATTCCGTCTCTTAAAAAACGAATTAAAAAATTGAATTTTATCTCAAAGGTCTTATACAGAGCAACAGTTTGTAAATGAAACCCATATAATTACACAATGTAAGCCTAAAAATATCTGTCGAGTGGTTTAAGAGTGGTTTATCTAAACAGTAGGTATCTGTTTGCGGTAGTTATACCGCTAACACCAAAGCTACCGTAAAAGCGCAATTTTTTTAGCTCTAAATATCTTCTGCAGCTAACAGTTTGTAAAATACTACCAAATAATTACGCTCTGTAAGTTTCAAGAAAATCCGCGGTGTGGTTTATGAGTTATCTTGCTAAAAAAACAGCTAACACAGCTAACAATGGTTAGCTCCAGAGCAGGAGGCCGGGCAGCGACAGAGTCAGTCCGACCAGAGGAGGCTTTTTTCGGACACATGAGCTAGAAACGGTCGGTGTACTCCTCTGGAAGTGTCCCCCTAGTGGACAAAAGTGGTACTGCACCATTTTTTGCCCAAAATGAAAAACTGCGATATCCGAGCCAAAAATGGGTCTAAAAATATGGGGGGAAATCCATAAATAAGACGCTTCGGCATATAAGTCGCAGGACATTCAAATGAGTAAAAAAACTGTGTCTTATACGCCGTAAAGTACTTGTTTCTGTTGTCCACAATTTAAATCTGCTGACGTTAAATTATAGAAATCTGATCAATCAACCAAAGTGTACATGTATGATGTAATTTTATGATTTGTTAAATAAATTATTCCAGCTCCTGGTGGGTCAAATATAATTAACATTTCATGTGATTTACATCTAATTTTATCGCATAATTATTTGGTTAATCCTGAAATAGAAGATAACCCATGATTTAAATAAGATTGTATCGGGTTAACACTTGCTCATAATCTTATATCTGGTGGTCGGTATGGTTCAGTAAATCTGACAGTACCATTACCCCCTACAAGAGATCAAAAGACAGGGTTGACATGGATATGATGGTTGTAAAGGACATTATGAGTTATATTATTTAGCTGTTTACATATATATGTAATTTATCATTTTCAACAGGAATATTTCCAGATAATATGAAAGTAGCTAAGGTAATTCCTCTTTTTTTAAAATGGCGATAAATGTGTGTTCAACAATTATAGACCAATATCCTTGTTACCACAGTTCTCAAAAATTCTAGAAAAACTATTTGTGACCAGATTATACCAATTTATTGATAAACAAAATATTCTTAGTAACAGTCAGTATGGGTTTAGAGAAAAAAACTACATCGATGGCTCTCATGGAATTAATGGAACAAATAACTAATACTGTCGATCAAAAACAATTTTGTGTCAGTATTTTTGTTGATTTAAAAAATGCATTAGATACTATTGATCACACCATTCTCCTTGAAAAATTAAACAAATATGGTATTAGAGGACCAGCGTTGCAGTGGGTATGTAGCTATTTGAAAGACAGGAAACAGTTTGTACAAATAAATGATGTAAGATCTAACCTCTGCAATATCACATGTGGAGTTCCTCAAGGCTCTGTACTTGGACCAAAGTTATTTATTTTATATGTGAATGACTTGGTAAATGTGTCAGGACTCCTTAAATGTGTCCTTTTTGCTGATGATACCACATTTTTTTGTTTGGGTAAAGATATGGAACAGATGTTGGAGTTGATGAAGACAGAATTTGTCAAAATACAAACTGGTTTAAACTTAATAAATTATTATTAAATCTAGATAAAACTAATTACATGATATTCTGTAATTTAAAAAAGAACTGTTGATGTTCCATTTAAAATTGAGGGTGTTGAGATTTGTAGAGTGAGTGAAGTGAAGTTTTTGGGTGTTATCATTGATGACAACTGACATGGAAACAACACATAAATTCTGTAAGAATAAAAATAGCTAAATCGATTGCAGTACTGTACAAAGTCAGAGACTTATTAAATGATAAAGCTCTGTATTTGTTGTATAACACAATCATTGTTCCACGCTTAATCTATTGTATTGATGTTTGGGGGAAAGTGTGTAAAACAATCACAAAGCCTATTTTTATTTTACAGAAAAGAGCTGTAAGAATTATCACTAGAAAGCATTACGGTCATCCATCAAGCACATTATTTACTACCGGTGTATGAATGTCTGAATGAATGGGTGGATGGCTGGTATTGTAAAGCGCTTTGGGGCTCCTCACAGGGGGCTGGAAAGCTCTATATAAATAAGCTCCATTTACCATTTACCATTATTTATCAACTGAAGTTATTGAAGTTCCATGATTTGGTAGATTATACCATACATACCAATTTATTTATAGAGCACTTAAACAGACACAAGGCCAACCAAAGTGCTGTACAATAGAAACAAAGCATAGCAGACAGGAAAAAAAATAGCAACAGAAACTAACTAAAATGGTGAACAGTGTATATTACAGAGAGGATCAAAACAAATCACATCATGTTAAAGGCAAGAGAATAGAAGTGGGTTTTCAAGCGAGACTTAAACACTGAGTGTGGGAGCCTGCCTGACACTCAGTGGTAACTCATTCCACAGTCTTGGACCTGAAACAGAGAAAGCCCTGTCACCTCTGAGCTTACGGCAAGTATCTGGGATTTAAAGAAGCATCTGGTCTGCTGACCTCAGAGAGCGTGGTGGGACATATGGCTGCAGAAGACCAGTGAGATAGGGTGGAGCGGAACTGTTCAGAGATTTAAAAACATACATGAGTATTTTAAATAGGGATGCACCGATCCACATTTTTCACTTCCGATCCGATACAGATACTGTAAAACTGGGTATCGATCGATACCGATACTTTTCCGATCCGATACCATTCAGGTGCCTTATGAGGCAGCCTCAGCCACTAATATCCACTTTAAAGCAAGGAATAAAAAAACACGTTTTGTGTTAGCAGGATTTAATTGTAACTAAGAAACTTATCCAACATTAATAAAACTTACCTCAAGTTGCCTTTTTGGGCATGCATAAATATACAGTATTTGTATACACTGTACTTAGAGAGAAGATTAATCTTCTCTTGGCTGTGCAAATTCTGCTAACACAAAACGTGTAACTAACTACCGGTACTTTTAAGTACTGTAGTTACTTTCACCCAGTCTCTTTTTCATCACATGCTTCCAAAAGTCAACAATTATGTTTGTATTCTGCATCTGTCTGTTAGCAAAATATCTTATGAACAACTGAACAGATTTTGTTTAAACTTTCAAGAAATAATCACTGAAGGGCTCTCTACGACTGGTTGACTTTTAAAGTACATCCAATTGAAGATGGCTGCCACAGCTAACTGAACTTATACAACACAAAATTGACTACAACTCAGTCAATTTGACAAAAAATTTAGATGAAATTTGTGTGGTAGTAGCTGAGACTCATTCCCAAAGCATATTCAAGGGATTAGTAGAATGCATAAGATCTTTCTTTAAAATTATAACGTTATTTATTTGGAATCAATGGTGCCGTCTGTTAGCAAAATATCTCATGACCCGCTGGACAGATTTTGATTAAACTTTCAAGAGATAATCACTGAAGGGCTCTCTACGACTGGTTGACTTTTAAAGTACATCCAGTTTAAGATGGCTGCCACAGCTCAGCCTTTTGTTTTTCATAATCCCACAGAGCTTTGGAGACATTTACAAGACATTCAAAAATATGCCTCACCTGTCCAACAGCATACAGGGGTTCACTTTGGATGTCATGGAATCACCTGCTGACAGCTTGGAGGAGGCTGCTTCTCAAAGTTTTGATGCCACTGTCCACACTGTTATCAGCGAGCAGCTGTTTAAAATGGTGACGCTGGGATCACATCAGCTGCAGAGGAGCTCGCTGAGCTGATTTCTCTGGTTAACTCCTCAAAGGGTTCCAGCAAAGTCACAATCTTTTCCAGCAAACCCCACAGGTTGGCTGACAGTGTTCCTGACAAGTTGTTTAGCAGTTTCTGGGTTATCCCTTTAGCTTTCACGTTGTCCAGCGGAAGTTTACCTTGCTGTTGAAACGAGTCCAGAAGTGATTTCTGTCGGCTCCGTTTGTCTTTCTCCCGCCGGGCTAAACAATCGTCATGCTCTTTACTGTGGTCTTTTTCAAATGTTTCATCACGTTTGTGGTATTATATGACGCGACGGAGCTTCCTCCTCTCTGGACAGCGGCTCTGCAGACACGTACACGTCGCTGCTGTCTTGCTTTGCGGTGCTTCAAGAGTAAAACACATCCACACAGCAGACATGTTCGCGGACATGCAAAAATCAATAAACTCTGACCGACTCTGATGCCAAGATGAAAAGTTGGTTAGCCGTTAGCCACAGTCCTCCAGTCCTCTCTGTGTTTACTCACGTTTTACCTGGCTGCAAGGGGCAAACTAGGAAATGGATTTCCTGAATGTGAGGCGGGTCTTACTACTCTGGGCTCATAAAACACGCCTCCGTTCAGGAAATCCATTCCATAGTTTGAAGACAACTGCAGTGTATCATGGATCGGAAAGATGGCAGTCTCTGCTCTGAAAATCCGATATGTAAACAAGGCTGGTATCGGATACCAATACCGATACTGGATCGGATCTGCCCCATCCCTAATTTTAAACTGGATCCAAAGGTGAATGGGTAGCCAGTGCAGGGAGGCCAAAACTGGTGTGATGTGCTCTCTATGGCCTGTACCAGTTAAGAATCGGGCTGCAGCATTCTGGACCAGATGTAGCCGGGCAATGGACGACTGACTGATTCCGAACAGAAGTGAATTGCAGTAATCGAGCCTCGATGTTATGAATGCATGGATTACTGTCTCCAGGTTCTTTTTGAATAGTATGGACTTCAGCTTAGACAGCCGCCTCAGCTGAAAAAAGCAGGATTTAACAATCATGTTTACTTATAATAATAATAATACAGGTAGTCCCCGACTTACGAGCGCTCTGACTTACGAGGTCCCGGACTTACGAGCATGCATCTCATTAAAAAAAAAAAAAAAAAAAAAAAATTTTTTTTTTTTTTTTTTACTTTTTTTTTTTTTTTTTTTTTATAAATGAATACATGTACAGTACTGGACAGTCACCAAGCACTTAGTCTATCCTAACACAGTTTTTAAAGATGAAGGAATAAGTTGAATTGTCTCCCTTTCACATAAAGGGAGCAAGCTCCCTATGGAGCCTGCAGGGAGGAGGGAGACAATTCAACTGATTCCTTCATCTTTAAAAACTGTGTTAGGATAGGCTAAGTGCTTGGTGACTGTACAGTACTGTACATTTATCTATTAATAAATAAAAAAACAATAAAATATAAAAATACTGTGTATACTGTATATTTTTAATAAATAGATAAATGTACAGTACTGGACAGTCACCAAGCACTTAGCTTATCCTAACACAGTTTTTTTTTTTTACTTTAATTTTTATTAACATTTTCAATAGAAAAATAACATTCCAAGGATATATCACTGACTTTTTCCAGATTATAGTAGCCTAAGCAGGCCTCTCATTACAATAATTCCCAAAAACAACAATAAAGGGGTGCACACACTCATACAACAATAACTATGAAAAAAAAATGTATATAGATAAAAAATATATAATAATAAAAATAAAATAAATCTTGGTCATAGGTGTCTATGGTCTACAAATGTCCCTGTTAATGACATTGAGTTTCCTCATATCTTTTCTTGGGTTTTGTACTGTGTCCATTTTTTCCACTTATTCAAAAAAACGTCTTCTTTTAGTCTAAGAATGTAGGTCATTCGCTCCATCTCATAAATTTCACTAACAATATTCAGCCATTGTTGTACGGAGGGAGCAGTTATCTGGTACCAGTTTCTTGTTATAGCTTTTTTACATGCAATTAACAGGATCTTAATCAAGTACATATCTTCATATAATACACAGTTTTTAAAGATGAAGGAATCAGTTGAATTGCCTCTCTCCTCCCTGCAGGCTCCATAGGGAGCTTGCTCCCTTTATGTGAAAGGGAGACAATTCAACTTATTCCTTCATCTTTAAAAACTGTGTTAGGATAGGCTAAGTGCTTGGTGACTGTCCAGTACTGTACATGTATTCATTTATTAAAAAAAAAAAAGTAAAAAAAAAAAAAAATTTTTTTTTTTTTTTTTTTTTTTTTACTATGTGTTCCTACTTACGAATTTTTGACTTACGAGCGCCCCCTAGTGACGGAACTCGCTCGTAAGTCGGGGACTACCTGTAAACTTTATTTGTATAGCACCTTCCTACAATGCCTTGCATTGACCAAGGTGCTTAACAGGATAAAAAGATGAATAAACTGGAACAATAAATCAATGAAAATAGAATAAGAAACAACAGCAATAAAAGAAGGCAATGGAAATAAAAAATGCTACATACTAAAATACCAAAAGTAATAAAAGTTACACACTGAAAGCTTTTTTGAACAAGTGGGTCTTCAGTCTGGTTTTGAACAGAGTCAGATCAGAGGTGGCACGCAGCTCAAGGGGGAGACTGTTCCAGGCTTTTGGGCCGGCAACAGAAAATGACCGGTCTCCCCATTGTTTGTACCTTGAGCGAGGCACCTCCAGCAGGTGTTGACTGGCAGATCGTAAAGCTCTGCCGGGCTGATGGGCTTTCAAAAGTTCTGAGATGTACAGAGGTGCAAGTCCATTCAGAGCTTTGAAAACAAACAGCAGCAGCTTGAACTGTATCCTGAACTGAACCGGGAGCCAGTGTAGAGAGGACAGGACAGGAGTGATGTGTTCATATTTTCGTGTGTTGGTCAAAAAGCGCGCGGCAGAGTTCTGTACAAGCTGTAAACGGGAGATGGAGGATTGATTAATACCAACATACAAAGCATTACAATAATCAAGTCTGGAGGTCACAAAGGCATGGATGGCCTTCTCCAGATCAAAAAAGGCGTTCAATACAGGATCAACTGGACTTTATTTGTTGCAGAAAACGTTTCGACTTCTGTCCAGAAGTCTTTTTCAATTCTGAATGAAAGCTGTGAGAACGAGAAGTTTTATACAGGCTTACAAGAGAACACAGATGGTTTGAGAGGGGGGTAAAGGAAGCTGTGTATGTTAAGAGAGAAAAACCTTCTCTTAACAGAGGAGGAGGTCTGAGATTTCAACTGTCTAAGACCTATAACTCAGTTTTGGATTTGATTCCGAAACGTTTTACACCGGATGGGAGCAGGGATGCCTTGTCTGTAAATTAGACTAACAAAGTTCTCTGAGTAGCCTCTGTTGTTGTTTGGGAGGTGTTGTTTGTCAATTTACATACAGTTTTGTGTCTTCTAACAGAGACCTCAAGGGAACCTCCTACTGTTAAGGTGTGATCTTTCAATTTACATGTATGTGTTACAAACCCCCCTTTGTTAAGCTGGGATGTGTCGTTTTGTCAATTTAAATAGAATGGGCATGTTAGTTAATTTGTGGTGTTATTTCAGTTTCCAATTTCATATGTTGGTGCGTGACTTGTAAGCCTGTATAAAACTTCTCGTTCTCACAGCTTCCATTCAGAATTGAAAAAGACTTCTGGACAGAAGTCGAAACGTTTTCTGCAACAAATAAAGTCCAGTTGATCCTGTATTGAACGCCTTTTTTGATTTCATCATGTCCTGGACGACTGAGAATCTTCACCAGCATACTTCTCCAGATCACCACGGCTGAGAAATGACTTGACTTTGGAGAGCAGACGGAGCTGGAAAAAGCTGGTCTTGACAACAGAACTGATCTGTTTATCAAGCTTTAGGTTGGAGTCAAGCTGCACTCCAAGATTTCTGACCACCGGGTTGAAGTGGGGGAGGGGAAAACCAACACTGGGACTGGGAAGGATGTTGCTGGTGTCATCGGGTGCACCAAATAAAATGCATTCAGTTTTATCTGTGTTTAGGTGGAGGAAGTTTTGAGAGAGCCAGTGCTTAATGTCATTTAAGCAGTTGACAAGAGTGTTTGAACTGGGTGAGGGGTTGGGAGTGACTGGCAGATAGATTTGTAAATCGTCTGCATACATGTGAAAAGACAGATTATGACGTGCAATGATTGATCCTAATGGCAGCATGTAAAGAGAACTGGCCCCAGAATGGATCCCTGTGGTACGCCAGAGGTCAGAGGGGTTGATGAAGAGGAGGACAGATCACCTATCATGACAGAAAAAGTTCTCCCAGTCAGGTAAGATTTGAACCACTCAAGCACAGCTCCCTGGAGGCCAACCTGCTGAGACAAACGGTTGATTAGTACCTGATGGTCGACGGTGTCAAAAGCTGCTGAGAGGTCTAACATCACCAGCAGAACAGGGTTTTTTGCATCCAGGGACAGAAGAATGTCATTCTGCACTTTGAGCAGTGCAGATTCAGTACTGTGACGAGCTCGAAAACCTGACTGAAATTTTTCAAACAGGTTGTTGTGCTCAAGAAAAGATTGAAGTTGAGTAAAAACAATCTTTTCCAGGACCTTTGATAGAAATGACAGATGGGAAACTGGTCTGAAATTAGAGAGAGCTGTAGGATCTAGGCCTGGTTTTTTGAGAAGAGGCCTGACCACAGCGTGTTTGAAAGCAGATGGCACATAACCTGAAATTAGACAGCTGTTAATAAATGACAAAACACAAGGACCAATTACATCAAAGGACTGTTTGAATATTTTTGATGGAATGATGTCCAGAGAACAGTTTGTCGGTTTCATCTGCTGAACCACCTTGGTGAGGTTAGGCAGTGAGACCAGGTCAAATTGGTCAAAAACAGCTGTGGTTATTGCAGACGTACATGATTGGACAGTCACTATGTTTACATGGGCAAAATTTTGTGACCGGATTGAAATGTGCTCTGATTGCATAATTAGATAGTACTGTTTACATGGGCACAATCCGTTCAAGACGAGCGTTTACATGCAGCAGGCTTTTATTCTCACCAGAAGAAGAGACATGCGCAGAGTGGTACACTCCCCCTTAAAAAACAAAAAAAACAAAGAGGAAGTTGCTTTCGTGAAAACCCCAGAAGAAGAAGTTACTTCCGGGACAAAAGTAAACAGATGCACAAAAATTGGACCCGGCCAGATTGTAATGACGGCGATGGAGTTGTTACTGCACTCCCTGATAGAGCTACAGGCAAGCAACGCATGCTTTTAGTCTTTTCTATTCGCAGTATGAGAGCGCTGGGAAAGGAGGGGAGGGGTGCGCTGCCGCGCGCAACGCACATGCGCAGTCAGGACAGTTTTGCATGTTCCGATAAAAGGAACAGAATATGTGTTTATATGCGCACACATCGGGCTACGGATCGGCGTAAACCACCCGTTTCGAACGGATCGCAAATTAGGTCGAATCACGCCGAATACACAAAAAATAACCCGACCGGGGTGTTTACATGACGCACTTTTGATCCGATCGGCCGTTTGATCTGATTACTTATGTCCATGTAAACATAGCTAGTGTTTGATGGGCTGACAATGTTCTGCCTGATACTCTATTTTGTTGACAAAATAGCTCTGAAAGTCGTCACAGGTAGACTGAGTGGCAGTTTTCAGAACATTGACAGATGGATTGATGACAGACTGGAGTGTGTTGAATAGTGTCCTCGGCCGGTTGGAGCTGGAGGAGATTAAATTGGAGAGGTACTGTGATTTGGCCTGTTTCACAGCATTGTGATAATCACAGAGACCGTCTCTCAGTATTCCCTGAGATACATGAAGCCGGTCCCGCTTCCATTTTCGCTCTGCTTTTCTGCAACCTTGTCGAAGAGCCCGCGTCGTTTCATTGAGCCATGGTGAAGGTCTGTTTTTTGAAGATGCCTGTTTGAGAGGAGCGATGGAGTCCATGATCGTTGTGCAGGTGTGATGGAAGGAGGTGATGAAGTCCTCAGGATGTAGAGAAGGGTCCGGGCTGATAGCAAAGCATAAGTCAGTGCTCTTGAAGGCATCAGTGAACTGACTTTGGGAGGATGGGGTGATGGAGCGGCAGAGATGTGCTGGGAGAACAGCTTTCGATGCAAGAGGGGTGGAAAATTCAAATAATATGGGAAAGTGGTCCGAAATACAGATGTCCAGGATCTCCACAGCAGATATGTGAAGGCCGTGGGAGATGATTAGGTCCAGTGTATGACCCTGGTTTACTTGACTGTTAAGTTTCAGGGAAGGGTCCATTATCACCCCCAGATTAGTGACCCTTTGTTTTTCTAGCGGGGCTAGGGAAAGAAGGTCAATGTTGTGGTTCGTGAGTGAGCCTTTGGGATGGAACAACATGACTTCAAACTTCTTCTCATTGAAACTTAAGAAGTTTGAGGCCATCCATTCATGGATGTCAGCCAGGCAGTCAAGAAGGGGTTGAATAGAGCGTCAGCCTCTGTGTCTCAGGGGAAAGTAAATTTGACAATCATCGGCATAGAAATGAAAGGCTATTTTGTGTTTACGGAAAATAGCACCTAGTGGCAGCAGGTATAATGAAAAGAGAAGGGGACCGAGGATGGACCCCTGCGGTACCCCCCACTGAAGCGCTGTAGATGCTGAACTGAAATCTTTGATATTGACACAACAGGTTCTGTCAGAGAGGTAGGACTCAAACCATTTGAGGGCAGACCCTGTGATGCCCACCCATTGCTCAAGCCTAGAAATGAGGATGTTGTGGTCAACAGTGTCAAAAGCAGATGTAAGGTCCAATAAGACCAACAGCACAAAATCACCTGCGTCTGTGGCTGTGAAAATGTCATTAAAGACCTTCAGTAGAGCAGTTTCGGTACTATGGAGAGATTTGAAGCCAGATTGAAACAACTCTAGGATGGCGTGGTCGTCCAGGAAAGATTTCAACTGAGACTCAACAATTTTTTCCAGTAGTTCGGAGGGGAATGGGAGTCTGGAGACAGGCCGGAAGTTGGACACCACAGAGGGGTCAAGGTTAGGTTTTTTCAGAAGAGGCTGGACTGCAGCATGTTTAAAGGTTTTTGGGACCACACTTGAGGATAAACTGCTGTTCACAATAGTGAGAATAGAAGGACCCAGTGTAGGAAAAACCTCCTTTAGTAGTTGAGGGGGGGGGGACCACATCAAAGGGGGAACCAGATGGCTTCATGCTGCACATGACCTGCTCCAGTGAAGACAGAGAGATGGGCTCAAAGTGGTCAAACACAGCTACACACTGAGATGGGACGGAGGGAACATGAGCTGGTGGAGAAATGAGTGCCCGGGTGTTCACAACTTTTTCTAAAAAGAAATAGAGGAATATTTCACACAGTTCAGTTGAGGCTATTTAATATTTTATCAGTTATGTATAGGGCTCAGAATAACGCATTACCTTTAAATATCCAAGTTTTGTTAAAAGACAAAGTTGTTATAATCTTAAGGGAACAGAGATATTTGTAAAACCAAAATACAGAACAAGTTTAAAGGGATGTCTACCTCAATCCAGGGAATTGGATTATGTAACGGTTTGGAGAATGAGGTCAAAAATGTCAGGTCAATGTTTACATTTAAGAAAATGATCAAAACTGAATTGTTAAAAAAAAAAGATATGTGAAGTATTTTAATGTGTATTGTATTAGAGTTAGAAAATTAGAAAGAGTTATTAATTTTGTTCTGTTACTTGTAGATAAAAGAACTGATTGTTTGAAAAAAGGGGCAGATATAATAAGATTTTTTCTTCCTTCTGCTACCTTTCATTTTATATTTTGTATTCGTATCATATATGGGATTGTTTTGTATTGTATTTTAAAATGAATAAATTTGTAAATAAATAAATAAATAAATACACGTCAAACATTTCACTTGTATTTTTTTAAGCTTAACTATTATGTCTGAAATGTTATGCTCCATGGTGCATGAGTTCAGACAGCAGTTGTGTGCACGTCCTGCAAAGCTGTCTGGAGACGCTGTGCATAAAACAACCATTGTGCACAGCTGAAGGTGGATGAAGACGCTCCCCACGGGACATGCAGTCCGCGTCTCTGCTGGCAGGAGTGCGGTGCGGCTTGTGTTGTGGCTAAAAGTGATTCCGATTTCACCTGATCAATTTTTGGCAGAGAATCACTTTTTGGCACAACACCTGAACAGAATGGGCAACGTCTCCTCTCGTTGTATTTTTAATAAATAGGCTACTCTAAATAAAAATGTGCGATAACTTTGGACTTTTAGGGGTGGAGTTGGCGGATCCGATGAAAGAGTTGCTGGATCCAAGCGGTCAAAATGAGAGAGTTTGCAGATCTTGTTCCGGTAGGATCCGGCTCAAATGAACCACTGCTCTTACATTTTTAATTACTTGTCTTTATTTACAGATTTTCTCTGTAAAATGTGCAGACTTCAGATCTTAAAACTTCATGTGTGTCTCTACTAGGGCTTTAACAGACTACTCGAGTAATCAACACATCGATTCCTAGGACATCTATCGAGTTTTTTAATTTCACGTCGAGTATTCGTAGTGACGTCATCACGTCGCAGTTACACAACAGAAAATAAATCAACTTCCTGTTTGGAGTGCGTTGCGAACCGGTGTTACACCAAATTCTGTGACCACTGTATATTCTGACCATAGGGGGCGGTGTTGCATGCACGCAGGTGCAGGGTGGTTGGCTACCCCACTGTTTTTAGTTTCTTTTTTGACGTGCCGCACGTTTCTTTCACTTTTGCAGCTTAATAATAATAACTAATAGTTTTGGTTTTCCTGTGATTTATCTGCAGTATGATAAATGATAGTCCAGCATAATGTACACTCCCAATGTTTTGTTGGTCTTTTTTTTTTGGTTAATATTAAATGACTTTTTTTGTGTGTTTTTATTTATTTATTTATTTTTGCATCTTAAGATCCTATGACATCATCAACTACTCGAGCTCTACTCGAGCTTTATTATGTTAATGTTGAGTTTTAAAATTATGTACTCATTCAACCCCTAGTCTACATTCTTCTTTTTGTCTCTAATGCCTCTTATCCACAGGTCTGGTTCCTGTAAGGTCCCATTGTGGCTAGTTTGGGCCAGTTCCTATGGGACCGGTTTATTTCTGTACCCACTGCACGCTTAGGACCCCTTTAGTGGGTCCCCTTAAGTGTCCATTGTGTCCCTCTGCAGCCTTGTAGACAGTTTTGTCTAACTATGCTACTTTTAGTCTTTAAGTGTCCTTTTTGTCAACATATGTGTCTTTATAGTCTTTCAAGTGTCCTTATGCATCCTTCATGTCTCTCACCTCCTCATGCTGTCTGTCTTTCTGTCCTTCTGCTTTTTTTGTGTTCCTTTTTAAAATATTTCAGCTAATCTTGAAAGTTTAGTTGTTATTCAGCTCATCTTCACCTTTCTTTTAGCAATTTTCTTCAGGGTCATCAGCATGAAGTGTTTTTGCAGAAAAGGTTCATTTAAAATTTTAACTGTCGCCTTCCACGTTTCCTCCAGCTGACCAGTGGTGACCCAGCTCTGGACCGGGTTCTGCCTCTGGGCGGGCACAAGGCGCCGGTGGTGACGGTGGACTGGTGCTCAGCGGTGGACTGCGGCACTTGTCTGACAGCCTCCATGGACGGGAAGATCAAACTCAGCACGCTTCTGGCTCAGAAGTCGTGACCTGTCAAAGTCAAAGGCTTCAGGAGAGACGAGCACCATTCAAATGAAAGCAGCTAAAAGTTTCACCTGACTATTCTGATTTCTTACTTTTAGTGCTTTTAGGAGCAGAAACATTTAAGTCTGGCATGTTCGACAGTTTCAGCTGTTTACATAATTAAACAACTCACATTGACACAAAGCTAGCATTTGTCTTCTTTTAGCTTTTCTCCTTTAGCTTTTAGATAGCGTTTTGCTACTTTTAGCAATTATTTTATTACATTTTAGCTGGCATTTTGTATTTGTTTTGATCTTTTTATTATTTTAGCTAGTGTTTCATGAAGTGAAGATTCAACTCAATCTGCTGCTTCCTTAGATAAGATAACTTTTATTAATAGTCTTTTTTAATGTTTGTGAATGTTTCTGTTCAGACTTGGAGCTATACAGAAAAAAAACTGAACTGAATGGTTTTGCTCCTTGAGCTTTTAGCTGATGTTCTGTTATGAATGTGTGTATGAATGGGTGGATGGCTGGTACTGTGAAGCGCTTTGGGGCCCCTCAAAGGGGGCTGGAAAGCGCTATTTAAGTAAGCTCCATTTACCTTTTGTCTAGTTTTTTTCTTCATTTAGCTCATTTTCTATTATTGGTTATTTTACTACTGTTAGCTAGTGTTTGCTCCTGTCTGTAGCCTTTAGCTAGCATTTCAATTAACTTTTAACATCTGGAAGTCGACAGAAAGAGACAGAAAATAGTTTGAGTCTCAATTTATTCTCAGTGTCTTCCAACATCAAGCTCAGGAGAAACAACTGAATTACAACCGTTGAACTGCTCTCTTTATATTGTCCCTTTCACAATAAGTGCACATTCTGACGTGAAATATATACAGTATACAGTTGTGTCGGCCACACAGGCCCCCCTTGAACACACAGAATGTCACAAACACACACACACACAAAAAACACACAAATTGTGAAACCTACCACAGGTGTAAAACACAATAAATCTTCTTTCAGCTTTTCCCTCTTCAGGGGTCTCCACAGCGAGTCATCCTCCTCCACCTCACTCTGTCCTCTGCATCCTCTGTCCTCACTCCAACTACCTCCATGTCCTCTCTAACTGCATCCATATATCTCCTCTTTGTCTTTTTCCTGGCAGCTGCATTTCTAACATCCTTATAATAATAATAATAATTAATTCAATTTATAACGCGCTTTTCATTAGTGAAAATCTCAAAGCGCTACACACATTGAATGTTACACACATTCATACACCGGTAGCGGCAGACTACCATGCAAGGTGCTTTCCAGTCCTACCGGGAGCAACTCGGGGTTAAGTGTCTTGCCCAAGGACACAACGACACATGGTGTGGGGAACCGGGATTCGAACCGCCAACCTTCCGATCGGGGGACGACTGCCATTACCACTACGCCACGGCCACCCCATAGCTGGTCTCACCACTGTCTTGTAAACTTTTCCTTTGACCTTTGCTGACACCTTTTTGTCACAAATCACTCCTGAAACTTTTCTCCATCACTCCATCCTGCCTGGACTCTCTTCTTCACCTCTTTACCACATTCCCCATTTTCCTGGACAGTGGACCCCAAGTACTTGAAGTCCTGCACCTTTGTGACCTCTGACCCTTGTAGCCTCACTGTTCCACCTCCTCCCTCTCATTCACACACATGTACTCTGTCTTACTACGGCTGACTTTCATTCCTCTTCTTTCAAGTGCATACCTCCACCTCTCCAAGTTCTCTTCCACCTGTTCCCTGTTCTCACCACAGATCACAATGTCATCTGCAAACATCATAGTCCATGGGGATTCCTGCCTGACCTCATCTGTTAGTCGGTCCATCACCAGAGCAAACAAGAAGGGGCTCAGAGCCGATCCTTGATGCAATCCCACCTCCACCTTGAAGCTATCTGTCACTCCTACAGCACATCTCACCACTGTCCTGCTGTCCTCATACATGTCCTGCTGTCCTCATACATGTCCTGCTGTCTTCATACATGTCCTGTACCAGTCTAACATACTTTTCTGCCACTCCAGATTTCCTCATGCAATACCACACCTCCTCTCTTGGCACCCTGTCATATGCTTTTTCTAAATCCACAAACACACAATGGAGTTCTTTCTGACCCTCTCTGTACTTCTCTATCAACATCCTCAAAGCAAAGATGGCATCTGTGGTGCTCTTTCTTGGCATGAAACCATACTGCTGCTCACAGATAGTCACATCTTGTCTAAGTCTTGCTTCCACAACTCTCTCCCAGATCTTCATTGTGTGGCTCATCAACTTAATTCCCCTGTAGTTGCTACAACTCTGTACATCACCCTTGTTCTTAAAAATGGGAACCAGCACACTTCTTCTCCATTCTTCAGGCATTTTCTCACCCTCAAATATTCCATTAAATATTTGAGTCAAAAACCTCACTGCCATCTCTCCAAGACATTTCCAAACCTCCACTGGTATGTCATCAGGTCCTACTGCCTTCCCCTTCTTCATTCTTTTCAGAGCTTTCCGGACTTCACCCTCACTAATCTTTCCCACTTCCTGGTCCACAGTTTCTATTACCTCCACTCTTCTTTCTCTTTCATTCTCTTCATTCATTAGCTCCTCAAAGTAATCCTTCCATCTTCCCATCACACTCTCCTCACTTGTTAGAACATTCCCATTCCCATCTTTAATAAGCCTAACCTGTTGCACATCCTTTCCAGCCTGATCCCTCTGTCTTGCCAATCGGTACAAGTCCTTCTCGCCCTCTTTAGTGTCCAGTCTCCCATACAACTCATTGTACGCCCTCTGCTTTGCCTTAGCTACTTCCCTCTTTGCTCTATGTCCCATCTCCTTATATTCCTGTCTCCTCTCTTCAGTCCTCTCACAGTCATATTTCTTCTTGGCTAATCTCTTTCTTTGAATGGCGTCCTGCACTTCACTATTCCACCACCAGGTTTCCTTATCATCCATTCTCTGTCCAGATGACACACCAAGTACCTTCCTACCTGTCTCTCTAATTACTGTTGCTGTAGTAGCCCAGTCACTTGGAAGCTCTTTCTTACCACCCAGAGCCTTTAACAGCTCGTCTCTGAATTTCTCACAACATTCTTCCTTCTTTAGCTTCCACCATTTGGTCTTCTTCTCTGATTTTACTCTTTTTCTCTTCTTCACAACAACAGTCATTCTACACACAACCATCCGATGCTGTCTGGCCACGCTCTCCCCTGCTACAACCTTACAGTCTCCAATCTCCCTCAGGTTTCCTCTTCTACACAGAATGTAGTCGACCTGTGTACTCCTTCCTCCACTCTTATAGGTCACTCTATGTTCCTCCCTCTTTTGGAAATAGGTATTGACTATAGCCATTTCCATTCTCTTGGCAAAATCCACCACCATCTGTCCTTCCTGGTTTCTTTCCTTGACACCAAACCTACCCATCACTTCCTCATCCCCTCTGTTTCCTTCACCAACATGTCCATTCAGATCTGCTCCGATCAAAACACAATAAAATAAATTAATGAAATACCTAATTCCATATGAGGTCAGGCAAATATCTTCAAGATGGCGGCGCGTGCAAAGGCTGCGGCTTCTCTCTCTCCCGACAACACGGTGTTTTCGTCTTCTTTGTCCTGTATGCCGCAATGTGCCGGCACGTCTTCGTCATGTTTACGTGTTCAAGAACGCAAGTATAGCCGTGAGTTCCTGCTTGATGTCGGAAAAACCGCTCATTTGGGAATAAACAGTGACCTCCAGGAGAAGCTACATGAGCTCGAACAGAAGCTGAACGAGTTTCGTGACTGCGGCCTGCTCTGGAAGCCAGCCCCGAGCCTCAATTCATCGCGCCCGCCGTGGGAGCGCCACAAGCGGCTGGACAGTAAGCGGAAGCCAGCCCTGAGCCTCCCTTCTTCGCGGCCGCCGTGGGAGCGCCACAAGCGGCTGGACAGTAAGCGGAAGCCAGCCCTGAGCCTCCCTTCTTCGCGGCCGCCGTGGAAGCGCCACAAGCGGCGTGACAGAAAACAGAAGCGGGGTAAACGCGGAGGTGTCAGAGCTAGGCTAGCAGCTAGCCCACACAAACCGGCGATCCCATCCATGGTTTTGGCTAACGTGCGCTCCCTGGACAACAAACTGGATTATATACGCCTGCTACGAACGACACAAAAGACTGTGAGAGACTGCTGTGTGTTTGTATTCACGGAAACGTGGCTCAACAACAACGTTCCGGACCATGCTGTCCAGCTAGGGGAGCTAACATGCTACAGAGCGGACCGAACCCCCGAGGGAGGTAAGACAAGGGGAGGGGGGCTCTGTGTTTACATCAACAAAGCATGGTGCCTGGATGCTGCTGTGGTCTACAAACACTGCTCACATTTAGTGGAGTTCATGACTATTAAATGCAGACCGTTTTATTTACCGAGGGAGTTTACAGCTGTTTTGATTGTTGCTGTATATATCCCTCCAAGCTCCAACAGCAAAGTTAGAAGTGAGGCTTTGAATGAACTATATCTGCACATCAGTGAGCAACAAACAGCCCATCCTGATGCTTTTCTCATCACGGCTGGTGATTTCAACCATGCAGATTTAAAGAGTGTATTTCCAAAAACATACAGAAACATAAACTTTGCAACAAGAGGAAACAACACACTGGACCAAGTTTACACCACCATGAAAAATGCCTACAGAGCCCTCCCCCTCCCCCACATTGGTGCTTCTGACCATATCTGTGTTATGCTAAAGCCCGCATACAGGCCGCTGGTGAAAGTCACAAAACCAGTCCGCAAGCAGATACGAGTGTGGCCAGAGGGGTCTTCAGAGGCACTCCAGGACTGTTTTGACACCACAGATTGGGGTATGTTCAAAGAAGCTGCTACCACAAACAACAACACATGTCTCCAGGAGTACTCAGACACTGTATGTTCATACATCGCCAAGTGCATTGATGATGTTACCAACCTCAAAACCATCACTGTTCGGGCTAATCAGAAGCCATGGCTGACAGCTGAGGTTCACAGACTCCTGAGAGCCAGGAATGCTGCCTTCAAAGCGGGAGATCAGGTGGGCCTGAAGGCAGCCAAAAAGAACCTGACCCAGGGCATCAGTGAGGCCAAGAAGCAGTATTCCAAGAAAATAGCTCACCGTTTCAAGGACAGCAAGGATACACGCAGTCTGTGGCAGGGAATACAGACCATCACAGACTACAAACCCCCCCCCAGACCTGTGACAGCTCAACCTCTACGCTGAATGAACTGAATGAGTTCTTCGCTCGGTTTGAGGCAAGTAACAGCACACCTGCACATAAATTCCCCCCCTCTCCTGATGGCCAGGTGCTGGCGCTGTCCTCAGACAGCGTAAGGCGATCATTCATCAAGATTAATGCCCGGAAGGCCTCTGGTCCTGACAACATACCTGGTCGTGTGCTGAAGGACTGTGCAGGGGAACTCGCAGCGGTCTTCACGGACATCTTTAACATCTCACTGAGCCAGGCCATCGTCCCCACCTGTTTCAAAGCCACCACCATCATCCCTGTCCCAAAGAAGGCAACGCCCGCATGCCTCAATGACTATCGCCCAGTAGCACTCACCCCCATCCTGATGAAGTGCTTTGAACGGCTAGTCATGAAAAGCATCACATCTGTCCTCCCTGCCTCCCTGGATCCCTTCCAATTTGCATACCGACCTAATCGCTCAACCGACGATGCCATCTCCTCTGCCCTCCACACAGCTCTCACACATCTGGACACGAAGGACTCTTATGTTAGAATGCTGTTCATCGACTTCAGCTCGGCATTCAACACCATCATCCCCCAACAGCTCATCCATAAACTGGACAGTCTGGGGCTGAACACCTCAATGTGTAACTGGCTGCTAGACTTCCTGACCGGGAGACCACAGACAGTACGGATCGGGAGTAACACATCTAGCACCATCACATTGAACACAGGGGCCCCACAAGGATGTGTGCTGAGCCCCCTTCTATTCACCCTGCTAACACACGACTGCACACCATCGTACAGCTCCAACCACTTCATCAAGTTTGCGGACGACACAACAGTGGTAGGTCTCATCAGCAACAACGATGAGACGGACTACAGGAACGAGGTGAGCCGCCTGGCCTTGTGGTGCGGACACAACAATCTCACTCTCAACGTGGAGAAGACAAAGGAGATTGTCGTGGACTTCAGGAAGAGGGATGCACAACATGCCCCTCTGACCATCAACAGCACCGCAGTGGAGAGAGTGGACAGCACCAAGTTCCTGGGAGTGCACGTCTCAAAGGACCTGTCCTGGAGCAGGAACACTGCAGCACTGGCGAAGAAGGCTCACCAGCGCCTCTACTTTCTCCGCAAGCTGAAAAGGGCTGGAGCTTCAACCTCCATCATGTGCACCTTCTACAGAGGTGCCATAGAAAGTGTCCTGACCAGCTGCATCACTGTGTGGTTTGGTGCATGCACTGCATCCTGCCGCAAGAGCCTCCAGCGCATCGTGAAAGCAGCTGAGAAGATCGTCGGCACCTCCTTGCCCTCACTGCAGGACTTACACAGCAAACGCCTCACTCGGAAAGCCCACTGCATGGCAGGTGATCCCACACACCCACTACACAGCCGCTTTAGACTGCTGCCATCAGGGAGGAGACTGAGGAGTCTCCAGGCTCGTACCAGCAGACTGAGAGACAGCTCTGTTCATCAGGCAGTCAGAATGCTAGATAGATGATAGATAGATATATACTTTATTGTCCCCAAGGGGAAATTTGTCTTGGACATCGTACGCTAAACAACACTTCTGCCAACAATACAGTCACATGAACACAATACAAATTTAAAAGCATATAAAATAAAAACCTATTGCTCAGTTAAAAACACATTGCTTTTAAAAACACACATTGCTCAATAAGACAATTCAATGCTCAATAAAAACACATATTGCACATTCCCACATACATCCAGTAGTAAATGAAACAACAATCAGACCAGAGCATCAGCAGCATCATGGAAAACTTACTATATACCTACTTTATTTAACAATCTGATCGATGTGGGGATAAAAGAATTTTTAAATCGGTTAAGTCTAAAAGCAGGGACTCTAAACCGTTTGCCAGATGGTAACAGTTCGTATTGTGAGTTCAGGATGTGAGCGGGGTCAGACAGTACCCTCCGTGCTAGTCTGAGGACAGACTCATCATAGATAGACTGCAGGGAGAAGTTATCAGTTCTTCCTATCACCTTCATTGCAGTTTGTACCATACGATGAAGTTTAGATTTAAGTTGCACAGAAAGATTGCCATACCACGCTGACATCCCAAACCTAATGATGCTTTCCAGTACGGCCTGATAGAATAAAAACATGAGCTTCTTGTTAACCCCAAAGACTCTGAGTCTGCGTAAAAAGTACAGTCTCTGCTGTAGACGGGAGCACAACATGTTAACATGAATTTCCCACTTGAACAGATTATCTAGGTGGACACCCAGATATCTGTAAGAACAGACCTGGTTTATTTTCTGGTTGTGAATAAAAAGTGGGAGATTATCACCCAAAGACTTGGGGTCAATCAGCATCTCTTCTGTTTTCCTGGCATTAATAATAAGGTGGTGGTCATCACACCATTGAACAAATGATTGAACCTCATTAAAATATGATGAGGAGTCCATATCCTCATGCAGCAAGCTGAGAATAGCAGTGTCATCAGAGAATTTAAAAACATAATTCCCGGGGCAGCTGCTGACGCAATCATTTGTGTAAATGGTGAAGAGGACAGGAGAGGTAACGCAGCCCTGGGGAACCCCAGTGCTGATGGACCTTGGCTCTGATAAGGTTTTATTGACTCTAACAAGCTGTGATCTTTTTGTTAAAAAAGAATAAAACCATTTAATAAGAAGAGGGTTAAGATTCATCTGCTGTAATTTCTTAATAAGCAGGTGAGGCTGTACGGTATTAAAAGCAGAGCTAAAATCTATAAACAGAAGACGGGCGTAGGCCTTTGGGTTTTCAAGATGTTTAAGAGTTAGGTGTGTGATGCCATTAATAGCATCATCTGTACCCCGTCTCTGTCTGTAAGCAAACTGGAAAGGATCAAGACCAGGGTTTATCTCTGATTTCAACAGGGACGCAACATATTTCTCAAAACACTTCATAACTATTGATGTTAGTGCCACTGGTCTATAGTCATTATTCTCAGATGGACTTGATTTCTTGGGGATCGGAATAATAATTGACTTCTTCCAAAAAGAAGGAACCGTATGTTGGTCAAGTGATTGCTGAAAAATAGGGCACCAGACTGGAGTGAGCTCTTCAGCACAGGTTTTTAAAAGAAAGGCAGAAATACCATCAGGACCAGCAGATTTATTCTTACTAACTCCACTAAACAGCGCCTGCTCTGCCCCCCCTCCCATTTGAACTGCCTTAACACAAAAAACTTTCTCACACATTGCCACTCAACAAAGTTTTTAACACTGGACTCTGTGTCATCAAACGGGTTGTTCACTGAACTCTCGGTCATGTGTTCATTCAGTTTGCACTACTTCTCATATTTGCACTAATGTTTGTATTACATTACTGCCTATAGTCATACTACTGTTTACATTCACTGTTTACATTTATTAATACTGTTTACATTTATTACTACTGCTTTACATTTATTACTACTGTTTACATTTACACTACTTTTGTCTACACTACTGCAGATACATATACAGCATTCTCTGACTAGCCTTATCTAAGGATGCCAAATGTGCCTTATGTGCCTTACTTCATATGCCACTTTGCCTCTATACCAACATCAACTACCTCATACATATACTGTGTACATCAACTTATATGCTGCTGTGCCACTCTTTGCAAATGTCAACGCTAGAAACTTCAGTTTATTTTATAGATTTACGTTTTTATACTTTTCATACTACTGTACTATGCAAAAACTCAGGACAGTATTACACTTTTATTATTTCATTTTATGCTTATGTTCATTGGGTGTTTGGTGTTTCAGTGTTGGTGTAAATTTTCATACTTTTATACTATTATGAAAAAACTCAGGACAGTATTACACTTTTTTACTATTTTATGCTTATGTTTATTAAATGTTTTAGTGTTTAGTGTTTAGATGGTTACTGTTGCACCGAGGGACTGAGAGAAACGCAATTTCGGTCCTGTGTATGTCCTGTACATATTGCAGTTCTGACAATAAAGTTGACTTTGACTTTGACTTTGACTAACGTTAACGGCTAGGGAGTTTAATAAGGCGGCCACGATGGCTGCTCTTCACAGCGACAGGTGTTGAAGTTGAAGGAGACTCTCTGCACTGACTGCCACTTCACTGTTCACCTCAGGGAGGTAACTCTGTAGGAAAAAAACTTGGAAGAGTGGGCAAAGAAATTGGGAGACGGCCACGACGAGGTGGCTGAGCCAACTCAACTGGGTCCCCCGGCAACACATGAGCCAGTTTCAAACGGTCCACTGAAACCCTCCCTGATCCTTACGAAACAAAAATATATTGGAATATATTGTAAAATATATTCCAATATATTATAATATATATATTATATATTATAATATATTCCAATATATTATAATTCCAATATATTATACAATATATTCCATTATATAGAAATGTTATGATATATTTTCAAATATACACAAAGACATGTACACAATATATGTGAATATATATTGTGTATATATGGATACAAAAACGACCCACATATCTGCATAGTTTTCCCACTGTAGCTGACTTTATTTTTTAAGTTAGCAGGTTTACAGAAACAAAAGTCATTGATGAATTTTGCAATGTCCCTAAAGGTAAGGAACTAAAAACTTTTTTGACAAAGATAATTGAAAAAAAAAAAAAATACAGAAAAAATGAATCATAGAACATTATAACTTCAATTTCAATACAAAATTTCATGAAGGGCATCAGTAAAGGTAACAGCCCTAAATTGCTTTGAGATAGTGAAAAAACCCTCAAAAAGAATGTTGCAAAATAGAAATGAAGTAAATACCAATCACATTGGTGTAACTGCTACAAAATGTACATATATGCTGCCAATAATTGGGCAACTTACTATCTCATACTATGCTACTATGATTCTCTTTATGTACTGGTGAAGATCACTCAACGCTGCCCCACGAAGGCTTTGTTTGGCCTATTATCTAATTAATTCCACTAGGAATTCTTTGACCTCTTTGAGGCATTCAAACCACTAATATAGCATCAAAGTTTCAGTTTATCACAGCCAGGTGATCATGAAGTATGGAAAAAATGAGACATTACATGAGAGAATGAAGAAATACAGTAAAAATAACTTTGTCAAACTTGGGAGAAAACTGCACATTTTAAACCCTTCATCCCAATATATGTACACTGTATGGATGATTTTAGGGTACAATTTCAGAAGATGGACATTGAGGCAAGAAAAACTTTTATAAAATCAATGTAATTTGAAGGTAATATTCAAATGAAGTGGTTGAGTGACTTTCGTTAGGTATTCTTGAGGAAAAAATACTTAAAGGAAGATTTGTGCAGTTAATGTTTTTAATAACTAACATTTATATTTATAATGTCTAACATATATAAATATCTTGAACACACACACACACACACACACAACCACATATATATACACAATTAACTTAAAAGTCCTACATATTTATCTGAAGTAAATATTTTACTGTTAGTTCAAGTGAAACTGTTAAGTTTCATGCGGCTGTAGCATCCTGCACTCTTAACCCTGATATTTATTGTATTTAAACTTTTTAGTAATTGTCAGCAGGTAGCGTCACTCAGTCGGAATCCGAGCGTGCATTCATCCAGATAAACCGTCATCACGGAGGAAAAAATGAACAAGAGTCAGCATTCTGGTTTGTTCACCACAAGGGGAATGACTGGTTTATTCAGTTGACGTGTCACGTTATATACATACACATGTGTGCTTAATTAAGTGACAGGAAGTGCGTGTCCTTTCAAAATAAAATAGGTTTGACAAATGATAAAGCATAATAATTCCACTCAACACCCCTACTTGCGTTCATTTTGTCAAAACCAAACAACCAAAGATAAAGAAAAATAAACAACAACAAACGGTAACAAACAAAACATTATATACATTATTTACATTCCGAAAATATATTTTTCGAACTTCATTAATTTGGCTTTTGTTGCAGGCTTTGTAAAAACATCCGCCACCATTAAATCTGTTTGACAGTATTCCAAATTCAGTTTTCCTGCGTTGACACTCGATCTCACAAAATGATATTTGATGTCAATGTGTTTACATCTGTTTCTGTTTACAGGATTTTTTGTCAGAGCTATTGTCCCTTGATTGTCTTCAAATATTTTGGGTGGCTTCATTTGATGTTTGTACATGCTCTGCAACAGTTGTGACAAATACAGACATTCTTGTGCGGTTGCTGATAAGGCTATATATTCTGCTTCACAGGTAGATAACGCAACAGTTGGTTGTTTCTTTGTTTTCCATGATACTAAAGTACCCTTTTCATTTAAACTGGTGCAGTAACCCGTAACACTTTTTCTATCAGCGATGTCTGTAGCCCAATCTGCGTCACTATGGGCGGTCACATGTAAATCATTTTCACATTTTCTGTAGTATAATGCCTTGTCCTTTGTTTGTTTCAAATATCTGAGTACATGTTTTACCATAGTCCAGTGTTCTATAGTTGGTTTATTTAGATGCTGTGATAATATGCTTAAGATGAAACTTAAATCAGGTCGAGTACATGAAGTTAAATAAATAAGGCTACCAACTGCCTCTCTGTACTCTTTTACATTCTCCATTTTCTCAGCATTTTCATTGCAGTTTAGTTTTTGTTCACAAGGAGTAGATCTTGGTTTGCAGTCTTGCATTTGAAATCTTTCGAGTATTTTATCGACATATTCTTCTTGTGACATTTTTACATGATTTTCTGTATGTTCAAAATGGATGCCAAGAAAATGTTTGAGTTTGCCCATATCTTTCATTTTGAATCTTGCTGTCAAGATTTCCTTCACAGTTTTCAGAATACTTTCATCACTGGCAGCAATAATAATATCATCAACCCAAATTATTATTATTACTTTGTTCTTTTCTGTTTCCCTGGTATAAACACAATGATCTGCAGGGTTTTGTATGAAATCATTTTCAGTTAAATAGTCATGTAACGTCTTGTTCCAGTTTCTGCCTGACTGTTTTAAACCATAGAGCGATTTTTCTAATTTATAAACCAGTTTCTCATTTGATTTTCCTTTTATTTCATATCCATCAGGTTGCTCTACATAAACTTCAAAATCAATTGGTGCATGCAGATATGCAGTTTTTACGTCCATTTGATGTAATATAAGATTTTCTTGGATGGCACATTGCATCAGAACTCTAATACTTGTCATATTTGCTGTTGGGGAAAAGGTTTCATCATAGTCAATGCCGTAATTTTGATTATACCCTTTGGCAACATATCGTGCTTTGTATTTTTCACCATCACCATTATTTTTCTTTACGTATACCCATCGACCCCCTACTGCTTTCTTATCTTCTGGCAATGTTGTTAGGGTAAAAGTGTTATTATCTTTTAGTGAGTTAATCTCCTCATCCATAGCAGCTGCCCATTCTTTTGAGTTTGGTGACATCATGGCTTCATTGAATGTTTTAGGTATGTCATATATTAATCTGTAACAGTAATCTATGTCGGTTAATGCGTGGTTTTCTTCTTTTACAGCTGTCACATATTCATTAAGGTATTCTGGTCTTTTCCTTACTCTAGAAGGATACCGTCTGTCTTCTGACTCGCCACTAGGTGGTGCCAGATCGTTTACTTCTCGTTGACTTGTGCTTGCTTCCTGTGATCCTGAATCTAACTGCTCTTTTATTACTGTATTTTCTCTCATTTGGATATCATCATCTACATCATAAGACACGTTCTGCGTTTGTATTTGGTCTTCATCGTTATTTTTAGACAAGAATTTAACCAATCGGCATTTTTGTACTTTTGCGTTTTCTGGAAAATAAATCCAATATGCAGGACTGTTATTATCATACCCTATAAAAATTCCCTTTGTGCATTTTGCATCGAGTTTCCCTTGTTTCTGTTTGTATGCATAACATTCTGTTCCAAATTTTTGCATTCTAGACAAGTTTGGTTTCTTTCCAGTTAGTAAATAGTAAGGTGTTTGACCTGTCCGGTTGTTAAAACATCTGTTTCTTATAATAGCTGCGGTTCGGATAGCATATGTCCACAGTCTTTTTGGTAATTGACTCTCAATTAGCATACATCTTCCCATATCAAATAGGGTTCTCCAGCTACGTTCAGCTGTGCCATTTTGGTGTGGAGAATATGGGGCTGATGTTTCATGTTTTATCCCGTTTTTACTTAACAGTTCTTTGTAACCTTTAGATGTAAATTCCGTACCATTATCAGATCTTATACATTTTATTTTCCCATATGGTGCTGTATCAGCCAAGAAAATTTCTGTTGCGTGAACAGTATCGCTCTTATTTTTAAGAAAATAAACAAACATTGCACCGGAAAAATCATCAGTGAATATTACAGCATATCTATGCCCATCATGTGATACTGGATCAATGGGTCCAGCTAAATCTGTATGTACAAATTCAAGAGGTTCATTAGCTTTCTTGTCAGGGTTTCTATTTCTGGTTTGGAAAAATTTACCTTGAATACACACTTCACAATTTTGATTTCCTGCTGTTTTACCTTTGATTTTCATCCCATCAACTACATTCTGCAGCTTTAAAATGTCACTGTGATTGCAGTGTCCCAATATTTCATGCCATGTTTGTAAATCAAAAATCTTATTGCATTCATCGTACTCACATAATGTTGCGAGGTAGTACAGTCTGTCGTGCTCGTAGATGTTGAACTCTGTACCGTCTCTGTGTTGAAGAATATTTCTCCCTTTCGTGAAGATGATGGTGGCTCCATTTGTTGTTGCGGCCCTCACAGAAAAGATATTCTGTGGAAACGTGGGGATGTACAATGCTCCTCTCAGTAATACTCTGTGTTCTCGTCCCCTGCTGTCCATCAAAAGTACTTCTGCGTCTCCTCTTCCTTCTGCCACTCCGTTACATCTGGTACCATCAGCCAACTCGATACAATGTGTTGTTGACTGGAAATGTTCATCAAACTTTTTAAATGCCGTCTTTTCTTTCAGGATGTGTGAAGTCGCTCCTGTGTCCACCATAAGACCTGTAGTTTTGAGGTTCTGTTGATGATTTGGTCTCACGCTGTCATCTCTCGTCTGGAATGCATACGTGTTGTCGCCCTCTGTGTTCCTGTCCGCCTCCACTGCTGTGCGTGCGTCGTCGCTCCATCGCTTCCTTCTGCAGTTTGAATCGCTGTGTGTGCTGCTCCTGCAGTGACTGCACCACAGTCTGTAGCGGCAGACATTGGCTTTATGTCCAGTGAGGCCACACTTAAAACATGTTATTTCTTTCTTGTAGTCTCCAGCAGCTGTTGATAATAGTGCGCTTTGTGGCGTCCTCACTTTCATGACGTCATCTGCTTCTGTCATGCGCATTCTTTCAGTGTCCTCATAACTCCTGAGTTTCACTTTGAATTCAGCAAACTGTATGTCTGATTCACTTTGTGTTATATGGACGGAAAAAGGCTTAAATGTCTCTGGCAGTCCTTTTAAAACCATCGCCACGAGTAAACCATCACTAAGGATCTCCCCGGCATTTCTCAGGGCTGTAATTAGTGTCTCTGCACGTATGACATACTCAGTCACACTTTCATCGCTCACGAGTAAACCATCACTAAGGATCTCCCCGGCATTTCTCAGGGCTGTAATTAGTGTCTCTGCACGTATGACATACTCAGTCACACTTTCATCGCTCTTCTTCCTCAATGAAGTTAATTCAGTGTAGAGACTTATAATTCTTGGTTTACCTTTTCCAGCATAGTAGTCTCGAAGTATCTTTAATGCTTTTCGACCATCGTCGGTAGCTTCTCTCATCACGAGTGACAAACTTTTGTCATCGAGGAATTGGATCAACTCTGCATATGCCATTTCATTTTTCTCTTCATCGGTGTCTGCGTCGATATTTCTTCCCAAGATGGTGTCTTTAAGTCCTTGAATTTTGAAATGTCCCAGAACTTTCGTCTCCCACAGTTCATAATTGTTTTCGTCTCCGTCGAAGGTTAGCCGCGCCCATCGGCTACTTGAATCGACGACGCGCCTATTCATGGTGCCAGTCAGCATTCAGTAGCCGCTCACCAAAACGCTCGTCCTTATGACTCCAATCTCCAAAGATTCACCCGCGCTCGCCGTCGTTGTCCAGAGCTTCTCCGGGTTGTATCTTGAGCTCTTCCTGGAGTTCTCCTGGGCTTTAGCTAGGCTGTATCTGGGTTCTGCTGGGCCCATAACCTGTCAGCAGGTAGCGTCACTCAGTCGGAATCCGAGCGTGCATTCATCCAGATAAACCGTCATCACGGAGGAAAAAATGAACAAGAGTCAGCATTCTGGTTTGTTCACCACAAGGGGAATGACTGGTTTATTCAGTTGACGTGTCACGTTATATACATACACATGTGTGCTTAATTAAGTGACAGGAAGTGCGTGTCCTTTCAAAATAAAATAGGTTTGACAAATGATAAAGCATAATAATTCCACTCAACACCCCTACTTGCGTTCATTTTGTCAAAACCAAACAACCAAAGATAAAGAAAAATAAACAACAAACGGTAACAAACAAAACATTATATACATTATTTACATTCCGAAAATATATTTTTCGAACTTCATTAATTTGGCTTTTGTTGCAGGCTTTGTAAAAACATCCGCCACCATTAAATCTGTTTGACAGTATTCCAAATTCAGTTTTCCTGCGTTGACACTCGATCTCACAAAATGATATTTGATGTCAATGTGTTTACATCTGTTTCTGTTTACAGGATTTTTTGTCAGAGCTATTGTCCCTTGATTGTCTTCAAATATTTTGGGTGGCTTCATTTGATGTTTGTACATGCTCTGCAACAGTTGTGACAAATACAGACATTCTTGTGCGGTTGCTGATAAGGCTATATATTCTGCTTCACAGGTAGATAACGCAACGGTTGGTTGTTTCTTTGTTTTCCATGATACTAAAGTACCCTTTTCATTTAGACTGGTGCAGTAACCCGTAACACTTTTTCTATCAGCGATGTCTGTAGCCCAATCTGCGTCACTATGGGCGGTCACATGTAAATCATTTTCACATTTTCTGTAGTATAATGCCTTGTCCTTTGTTTGTTTCAAATATCTGAGTACATGTTTTACCATAGTCCAGTGTTCTATAGTTGGTTTATTTAGATGCTGTGATAATATGCTTAAGATGAAACTTAAATCAGGTCGAGTACATGAAGTTAAATAAATAAGGCTACCAACTGCCTCTCTGTACTCTTTTACATTCTCCATTTTCTCAGCATTTTCATTGCAGTTTAGTTTTTGTTCACAAGGAGTAGATCTTGGTTTGCAGTCTTGCATTTGAAATCTTTCATGCCATGTTTGTAAATCAAAAATCTTATTGCATTCATCGTACTCACATAATGTTGCGAGGTAGTACAGTCTGTCGTGCTCGTAGATGTTGAACTCTGTACCGTCTCTGTGTTGAAGAATGTTTCTCCCTTCCGTAAAGATGATGGTGGCTCCATTTGTTGTTGCGGCCCTCACAGAAAAGATATTCTGTGGAAACGTGGGGATGTACAATGCTCCTCTCAGTAATACTCTGTGTTCTCGTCCCCTGCTGTCCATCAAAAGTACTTCTGCGTCTCCTCTTCCTTCTGCCACTCCGTTACATCTGGTACCATCAGCCAACTCGATACAATGTGTTGTTGACTGGAAATGTTCATCAAACTTTTTAAATGCCGTCTTTTCTTTCAGGATGTGTGAAGTCGCCCCTGTGTCCACCATAAGACCTGTAGTTTTGAGGTTCTGTCGATGATTTGGTCTCACGCTGTCATCTCTCGTCTGGAATGCATACGTGTTGTCGCCCTCTGTGTTCCTGTCCGCCTCCACTGCTGTGCGTGCGTCGTCGCTCCATCGCTTCCTTCTGCAGTCTGAATCACTGTGTGTGCTGCTCCTGCAGTGACTGCACCACAGTCTGTAGCGACAGACATTGGCTTTATGTCCAGTGAGGCCACACTTAAAACATGTTATTTCTTTCTTGTAGTCTCCAGCAGCTGTTGATAATAGTGTGCTTTGTGGCGTCCTCACTTTCATGACGTCATCTGCTTCTGTCATGCGCATTCTTTCAGTGTCCTCATGATTGTATAGCCACACATCCAGGCTGTCATATTGTTAAGTTTGCAGATGATACAGCTGTGGTGGGATGCATCACAGATAATGATGAATCCAGCTACAGACAGGAGGTGGAACATCTGGAGAGCTGGTGCAAAGAGAACAACCTTCACATGAATGTGAAGAAGACGAAGGAGATGATTGTGGACTTCAGAAGGAACAAACACACCCACACCCCACTGTATATAGGTGGATCTGCGGTGGAGGTGGTCTCCAGCTACAAATACCTGGGTGTACACTTGAATGATAACCTCAGCTGGAGCAATAACACCACCAGCCTGATCAAGAAAGGTCATCAGAGACTCTACTTCCTCAGACGGCTGAGACGAGCCGGTCTGAGAAGCCCAGTCCTCACCTCGTTCTACAGGTGTGCAGTGGAGAGCGTCCTGTGCTCCAGCATCAACGTGTGGCATGGAGGCTGCACAGTTGCAGAGAGAAAAGCTCTGCAGAGAGTGGTGAAGGCTGCACAGAAGTCTGTGGGAGTCAGTCTCCCCACCATCACAGACATTTACACCTCCAGATGCAGAAAAAGAGCCACCTGCATCATGAAAGACCTCACTCACCCAGCACACTCACTCTTTGCACCACTCCCCTCGGGACGGAGGTTGAGGAGCATCAAATGTAGAACCACTAGACTGAGAAACAGCTTCTACCCTGAGGCTGTCAGACTCATGAATAAATAAATAATAAGAATAAACACTGCAAAATGTCACATCATACTGATACTGTACTGATCTGTTTCTTGTTGCTGCGTTCATCTGTGACCATCTGCTCATGTTCGTGCTGCTGTTTATAATGATGTTTTTCTACTACATTAGGGCTTAGTGTATTACTAGCTGATGTGATGTCTCTCTTAGTTAATCCTAGATGTTATTATTGTTTTTCTCTTGCATTTGTTGTTGGATGTAACTGGGACCCTGTGTACATAATCTCGTTTTCAACACATGTACTACATGCGGTGCAAATGACAATAAATTCTCTCTGACTCTGACTCTGACTCTCTGACTCTCATAACTCCTGAGTTTCACTTTGAATTCAGCAAACTGTATGTCTGATTCACTTTGTGTTATATGGACGGAAAAAGGCTTAAATGTCTCTGGCAGTCCTTTTAAAACCATCGCCACGAGTAAACCATCACTAAGGATCTCCCCGGCATTTCTCAGGGCTGTAATTAGTGTCTCTGCACGTATGACATACTCAGTCACACTTTCATCGCTCTTCTTCCTCAATGAAGTTAATTCAGTGTAGAGACTTATAATTCTTGGTTTACCTTTTCCAGCATAGTAGTCTCGAAGTATCTTTAATGCTTTTCGACCATCGTCGGTAGCTTCTCTCATCACGAGTGACAAACTTTTGTCATCGAGGAATTGGATCAACTCTGCATATGCCATTTCATTTTTCTCTTCATCGGTGTCTGCGTCGATATTTCTTCCCAAGATGGTGTCTTTAAGTCCTTGAATTTTGAAATGTCCCAGAACTTTCGTCTCCCACAGTTCATAATTGTTTTCGTCTCCGTCGAAGGTTAGCCGCGCCCATCGGCTACTTGAATCGACGACGCGCCTATTCATGGTGCCAGTCAGCATTCAGTAGCCGCTCACCAAAACGCTCGTCCTTATGACTCCAATCTCCAAAGATTCACCCGCGCTCGCCGTCGTTGTCCAGAGCTTCTCCGGGTTGTATCTTGAGCTCTTCCTGGAGTTCTCCTGGGCTTTAGCTAGGCTGTATCTGGGTTCTGCTGGGCTGGGCCCATAACCTGTCAGCAGGTAGCGTCACTCAGTCAGAATCCGAGCGTGCATTCATCCAGATACACCGTCACCACGGAGGAATAAAAATGACCAAGAGTCAGCATTCTGGTTTGTTCACCACAAGGGGAATGACTGGTTTATTCAGTTGACATGTCACGTTATATACATACACATGTGTGCTTAATTAAGTGACAGGAAGTGCGTGTCCTTTCAAAATAAAATAGGTTTGACAAATGATAAAGCATAATAATAATTCCACTCAACATAAACATAAAATAGTAAAAGTTTAACACTGTCCAGAGTTTTTGCATAGTAGTATAAAAGTATGAAAATTTACACCAACACTAAAACACTAAACATTTAATGAACATAAGCATAAAATGAAATAATAAAAGTGTAATACTGTCCTGAGTTTTTGCATAGTAGTATAAAAAAGTATAAAAAGTATATCTATAAAATAAACTGAAGGTTCTAGCATTGACATTTGCAAAGAGTGGCAAAGCAGCATATGAGTTAATGTACACAGTATATGTATGAGGTAGTTGATGTTGGTATAGAGGCAAAGTGGCATATGCAGTAAGGCACATTGGGCATCCTTAAATAAGGCTAGTCAGAGAATACTGTATATGTATCAGCAGCAAAGGTGGGCAACGCTAATTAAAATATTAGTTCCACAATTTCTAAAACGCTTATTAATTTTTTTAGGTCCACAATTTCATAAGCACAACTGCCTTCAGAAAATTAGGGGAAGCTAATTTGAAACCGCTATTTACATTCAACATTGGGAAGCCAGCAACAAGTAATGCAAAATTTGCACTACACTGCCGACTAGTGGTGTATGACTACACCTTGTATTACCTCTTGACACCGAATCGACTGGGATGTCATCTCCTTACATACACTTTTCGGTCAAGGTGCAAAAATGTAAAATTTTTAATGTGTTGTTGACTTCAGGATTGCTGTGTTTCTTTGTCTTTTTTTGTTTTGTTTAGATTTTTTATTAAAAATGCATCGATAAAGAAGTTATTTTAATTGTTTTCTGAAAACTGGAGCGTTGCAATGCATTATGGGAGCGGCACTACAGCAGAGCATGGAGGAAAAAACTACATAAGAAAATATACGGTAACTGTCAGAGCTTATATGCTGGAAACGCAATACAAAACTAACAAATCTAAAGAAATAAATGTAACAAAAAACAAAGAAATCAACCAAAAACAAAGAATAAAAATAAAATAAACAAAACAACAAATAAATGTAATAAGAAATAAACAAAACAAACAAAAAAACAAATAAATGTAATAAGAAATAAACAAAACAAACAGGAAAAGTAATAAAGAATAAACAAAAACAAACAAAAAAACAAAAAACAACAAATAAATGTAAAAACAACAAAGCAAACAATACAAACAACAAAACAATACAAACAAACAAAACAAAACAAGACAAACAAACAACAACAAAAACAAACAAATAAACAACAAAACAAGACAAACAAACAACAAAAAGAAAAAACAACAAAACAAAACAAACAAACAAAAAACAAACAAGAAAGCAAACAAACAAACAAACAAACAACAAAACAAGACAAACAAACAACAAAACACAAAAAAACAAGACAAACAAACATCAAAGCAAGCATTCAAACAAACAAACAAACAAACAACAAAACAAACAAACAACAAAACAAACACAAACAAACAAACACAAAGAAGAAAAAACAGAAAACAAACACAAACAAACAAACACAAAGAAGAAAAAAAAACAGAAAACAAAAACACAAACACAAAGAAATAAACACAAAGAAAAACAAACAAATAAACACAAAGAAAAACAAACAAACAAAAACAAAAACAAATGAAGAAAACAGAAAACAAACAAACACAAACAAATAAACACAAAGAAAAACAAACAGAAAACAAACTAACACAAAGAAAAACAAACAAAGAAGAAAAAAACAAAAAAAAAAACAAACAAACAAAAACAAACAAATAAACACAAAGAAAAACAAACAAACAAAAACAAATGAAGAAAACAGAAAACAAACAAACACAAACAAATAAACACAAAGAAAAACAAACAGAAAACAAACTAACACAAAGAAAAACAAACAAAGAAGAAAAAAACAGAAAACAAACACAAACAAACAAACACAAACAAATAAACACAAAGAAGAAAAAACAGAAAACAAACACAAACAAACAAACACAAAGAAGAAAAAAACAGAAAACAAACACAAACAAACAAACACAAAGAAGAAAAAAACAGAAA
>JBBPBX010023563.1:0-28308 GCA_038048925.1 Garcialebias charrua | reverse complement strand
TTCTTTTTAGATAAAATCGCAACCACCAGGGCTCTCATTTCTCCTCCATCTCACGATCCATCCATCCCACCTCAATCTGTTGCTGTGTTTGACCATTTTGAACCAGTCTCTCTGTCCTCTCTAGAGCAGGTCATGTGCAACCTGAAACCATCTGGCTCCCCCTTCGATGTGGTCCCCCCTCGGCTTCTAAAGGAGGTTTTTCACACTCTAGGTCCCTCCATTCTCTCGATTGTAAATAGCAGTCTATCCTCGGGTGTGGTGCCAAAATCATTAAAACATGCTGCTGTTCAACCCCTCCTGAAAAAACCAAACCTCGACCCGTCAGTATTATCCAATTTCAGGCCTGTCTCCAGACTCCCATTTGTTTCTAAACTTCTAGAGAAAATAGTTGAGTCCCAACTAAAGTGCTTCCTGGAGGATCACGCTATCCCCGAGCTATTCCAGTCTGGCTTCAAATCCCTCCACAGCACTGAGACTGCCCTACTGAAGGTTTTTAACGACATCTTTCTATCCACAGATACTGGTGACTCTGTGCTGCTTGTCCTATTGGACCTCACATCCGCTTTCGACACCATCGACCATGAGATCCTCATTGCTAGGTTGGAGCAGTGGGTGGGCATCTCAGGATCAGCCCTAAACTGGTTCAGATCCTACCTCTCTGACAGGTCTTTTTGTGTGTCCATCAATGATTTTACTTCTGCAGTGGCGGCTCTTAAATGGGGGGTTCCGCAGGGGTCCATCCTGGGTCCTCTCTTGTTCTCCTTATACCTGCTGCCACTCGGTGCTATTTTCCGGAAACACAATATACCTTTCCACTTCTACGCTGATGACTGTCAAATCTACTTCCCCCTAAGACAAAATGGTACAGGCTCTATTCAACCTCTGCTCGACTGCCTGGCTGACATCAGGGACTGGATGGCTTTAAATTTCTTAAGCTTCAATGATAAGAAGTCTGAAGCCATATTGTTCCTTCCCAATGACACAACCTCAAACCACTGCATTGACCTGTCTGCTCTACCCCTGTCCGAAAAACAAAAAGTCAAAAATCTGGGAGTGATAATGGATCCTTCCATGAAACTCAACAGTCATGTAAACATGATCGTCAAATCCTGTTTTTTCCAGCTGAGGCGTCTGTCTAAGCTGAAGCCCATATTATCCAAAAAGCACCTGGAGACAGTGATTCACGCATTCATTACATCTAGGCTTGATTACTGCAATTCACTTCTGTTTGGCGTCAGTCAAGCCACCATTGCACGATTGCAACTGGTTCAGAACGCAGCTGCCCGATTTTTAACCAGCACACGCAAAAGAGAGCACATTACACCAGTCTTGGCCTCCCTTCACTGGCTACCGGTTCATCTTCGAATCCAATTCAAAATTCTCATGTATGTCTACAAATCGCTGAACAGTCTCGCCCCCGCCTATCTCTCGGATCTGATACACCCATATGTCCCTCCACGTGCTTTGAGGTCAGAGGATCAGGTACTCTTAATAGTTCCAGAAACTCGCCTTAAGCGCAGGGGTGACAGGGCGTTCTCTGTAGCAGGACCAAGACTCTGGAACGAGTTACCGCTGCTCATCAAACAGGCCCCTTCGTTCTTCAGCACTGAACCTTCTAAAGGTCCCTAAGACCCGGTTTAAAACTCGGGGTGACCTTTCCTTTCAGGCCGTAGCCCCCCGGCTGTGGAATGCCCTGCCCCTGTCTCTTCGTGTGACCACCTCTATTGATTCCTTTAAAACCCAGCTCAAGACACTTTTATTCAGACAAGCTTTTAGATAAATGTTTTTATTTTAGTGTTTTTATCAATTGTTCTTGTTTTTATCAGCTGTTCTTATTGTTTTGATTAATCAGATGTTACTACAGTAATTCTTCTGTTTATTTTAATCTTTTATTTATATGTTGTACAGCACTTTGTGATTTTATCTGCGAAAAGTGCTATATAAATAAACTTTACTTACTTACTTACTCCCTCTCGGTTTTCAAATCCCGGTTAAAAACTCACTACTACTCCATCGCTTTCAATGCCAGCTGATTTGTATTGGATCGTTTGATTTATGATCTGCAATGTTTTTATGTTTTTCGTGTTGTACTTCATTGTCTGTGTTGCCTGTTGCGTGTTTGTTTGTCCAGCACTTTGGTGTGGACTTGTTCCTGTTTAAAGTGCTTTATAAATAAAATGGTATGGTAAATGGTATGGTAAACTTTTATTTTGACAGGACTGATAGGAACATGTAGCATGGTTGAATTTCCAACTTGATGGTGTTTGTAGTTACCAGCTGTGGCCACAAGAGGGCAGAAAAGCTGTTCTGAATTAAAAAAAAAAAACATTCTTTTTTCATTCATTCAACCTTTATTTAGTCAGGTAAACCTTTTGAACCTCATGGGCTCATTTACGAAAGCGACCTGCTAAAACTAAAGAACAATGAACAGCAGTGGTAGAATTTCATTAAACAATAAACAAACAAACAATAAACAATAGAAAACAAAAGAGAGAAAAAAACAAAAGATTTTTTTTTTTTTTTTTTTAAACAAAGTATCAAAAAACTAGCAAAACATTATAAGGTAGACGTATAAAATCAAAGACAGGAACAAATCTGCATTGGTTTTTGCCAGGATTCCAACAGATTCTGAAAACCATTTAGAGAAGTCAAGGTCGAGAGCTTCAGATCTTTAAACACCATTCTGTCGCATGAAAAACTTTTACACACCATAATATCAATTTCTGAACACAAAACACAAACTTGTAATATATTCTATTAGAAAAACTGTTTTTTTAAGACAAACAGATTTTCTAAGAACATAAATTTTCAGAAACTTTTATTTTTCACATTATGCATTGAACCCTCATAAAATATATTTTAAATATTATTCCATGTGAAAACAAGAGTAAAAAATAGAGTTATCAGAGCAGATGAAAGAACACATATTTGATTAATTTGGTTTTAATAAGCAGAATTAGCACAAACATTAGGAAATTAGCTAAAAAAGCTGAAATTAGCACAAAAATAGCTGAAAAGTAGCGCTGATGCTGATGAAAACAAAATGATAATTTTATTGTATTTTGTTCTGAATATTGTTTTAATATATATCTTTAGTAGCTTTTTAAAATTATTTAATGTTTATTTTATGTCAGATATCTGTTAATTATGTTTTTTTTTCTCCTAATGTCAATTTTGAATGAAAAATCAACAGTAGAGCTCCTGTTTTTACTTTTTTAATTATTTCTGAAATGTTTCATTATTAACATAAACACTCCTACTTGTTTAAGGTTGTCTTTTAAATACAGTGTTTTATTTTATTATTTTAATGTGTAACCGGGTGGTTTTAGTTCATTGGAAGAGTGGCTGTAAATTCCCACTCTAGTTTGGCTCCCTGAACACACCGTGTCCTGTTCCTCCACCTTCAGTGTGGTTCTCAGCACCAGGTGTGTAAGCCAAACATTCTTCTCCAGGGTGTTGGCTGTTTAGTCTCTTGCTGCATGTGGCTGTAGTGAGTGCTGCTGCAGTGTTCATGGAGTTGTGCAAAGCCCTGAAGCACAAGCTAAGGTAAATGTTTTTTTTCATTAGTCACTTATGGCTGGTTGGGTGCTGTCAATGCTGCTCCACATATTGTTGTGGAGTTCTGTTAAAAGTTATTTGTATTTGTTTGTTTCTTTAGGACATGTGCCAGTGGGTGGCAGATTGCCACTGCAACTAATTGAATGTGCTTGTTGTTGGGATTGTGACTGATTAAGATTGCTACGGTTGCTATATTGTGCTCCCAACTCTGTGCCTTGTTTTAAACTGTACATGCTCTCATGTTACTGGCATGTAACATCCTTTGGTGTTAAGTGATTTGGAGTTGTGCTAGCCCTTTACAACTGGCATGGTAGAACCACCATAGCATAAATGCATCTAATAAAGGCTGTTTTAATATTGAAAGGAATTAATAAAATATATATTGTATACAACACTTCTGTTTTTGTCATTTGAAGCCAGGCGTACCTGCGTATTTGTAATAGGGAAGCCCTAGACTATTTACAGTCTACCAGTTGGCTTTAGAGTCACATCCTCTGAGTCACAATCCGGGCCTTCATAGCCCGTGTTACAAATGTATTCAATGAAAAATCCCTTGTTTTTACAGAATAAATGTTAATCGCTGAACAGTTGCACGTGACTAGATGTAGTTCTGCGCTGTGGCCACCAGAGGGCGGAAGTGTTTGTAGCCCTGATGCTAGCTGGTTAGTTTACTTTGATGCTAGCTCGATCATTTGTTTCTTTTTAGTTGATTAAAAAACTGGACTCTACACTCATATTAAACACAGTAAAATTAAAATACGTTCATATGAGGTTAATTTTGTTCAAGGGAAGAAACGATTATGCCTCACAAAACAGAATTGATACAGGTTTTATATTGAAAGAGTAAAGCGGAAATGACGTTTCTTAAACTTTTATTTTGGCAGGACTGATAGGAACATGTAGCATGGTTGAATTTCCAACTTGATGATGTTTGTAGTTACCAGCTGTGGCCACAAGAGGGCAGAAAACCTGTTCTGAATAAAAAAAAAAAAACTTATTCTGTTGCATGAAATACTTTTACACACCATAATATCAATTTCTGAACACAAAACATAAACTTGTAATATATTTTATTAGAAAACTGTTTTTTTTTTTAGACAAACAGATTTTCTAAGAACATAAATTTTCAGAAACTTGTTTTTCACATTATGTATTAAACCCTCATAAAATACATTTTAAATATGTGAAAACAAGTGTAAAAATAGAGTTGTCAGAGCAGATGAAAGTATTTGTGTGTATTCTGTGCATCTTTTGTTTTATTTAGAACATTTAGTCAAAACGAAACGGGTCCAGATGAAAAATAATTTTACTGCTGATAGAAAATCTGAACTGTATTTAATAAAATAATGGAATTTAAAATTGAAGACTTCTGGCCTGGTATATTTACCAGTAAAGACTTTTTGAATATATAAACTTGGGTTTAAAGAAGTGTCTTAGAAAGTAGCCACAATTATGTGTGGAAATTTTAACATGTATCAGTCATAGTTAACATCTTGAATGTTGTGATTATTAAATAAACTAAAGAAATTCCACTTCTTGTGAAAATGCTGTGCGAATGCTTACTGCTGAAGAACTTGCTGAAATGAGCTAAAACAAACATGCTGAATTTAGCTGAAAAGAAAGAATGAGCCTAAAGAACACATATTTGATTAATTTTATTTTAATAAGCTGAATTAGCACAAAAATTAGGAAATTAGCTAAAAAAAGATTAAATTAGCACAAAAATAGCTGAAAAGTAGCGCAGATGTTGGTGAAAACAAAATGATAATTTTATTGTATTTTGTTCTGAATAGTGACTTAAAATATATATTTTGTAGCTTTCATTCATTTTAATAATTGATTTTCTGTCAGATATCTGTTAATTATTATTTTTTCTCATGTCAGTTTTGAATAAAAAATCCACAATAGAGCTTTTGTTTTCACTTTTTTAATTTTTACTGGAATGTTTCATTATTAACATAAACACTCCTATTTGTTTAAGGTTCACTTTTAAATACAGTGTTTTATTTTATTATTTTAATGTATTCAATGAGAAATCCCTTGTTTTTACAGAATAAATGTTAATCGCTGAACAGTTGCACGTGACTAGTGCACGTGTAGTTCTGCTCTGTGGCCACCAGAGGGCGGAATGTTTGTAGCTCTGATGCTAGCTGGTTAGTTTACCCCTTTATTTAAAAGAATATATAAAATAACTTTAAACAAACAATCACTTAAATTAATCACTTTAATATCCACTTTAAAGCTAGGAATAAAAAAACGTGTTTTGTGTTAGAAGAATTCAATCATAACTTTGAAACTTATCTAACATTAATAAAACTTACCTCAATTTGTCTTTTTGGACTTGCATGTATGTATGTGTACACATTGTACTTGAGAGGAGATTATTACAGCATCATATAAAATCAATGATGATGATGATTATGATATCGGAACTGGATCGTATCGTCCGATATCCAGATTTAAGTATCGGGATCAGATCGAAAGTAATAAAACGTGGATCGGTGGATCTCTACTTTGATGCTAGCTCAATAATTTGTTTCTTTTTAGTTGATTTAAAAACTGGACTCTACACTCATATTAAACAGTAAAATTAAAATATGTTCATATGAGGTTAATTTTGTTCAAGGGAAGAAACGATTATGCCTCACAAAACAGAATTGATACAGGTTTTATATTGAAAGAGGAAAGCGGAAATGACATTTGTTTATGTTTGTTTATGTTTATTAAATTTGTTCATTTTTTTACAAAAGAAACAATACAAGACAATCTCATAAATGATAATGTACAAAATGTAAAAAAATGAAAGGTAGCAGAAAGAAGAATAAATCTTATTATATCTGCCCCTTTTTTCCAACAATCACATTTGTTAAACTTTTATTTTGACAGGAATGATAGGAACACCTAGCATGGTTGAATTTCTTTATATTATTTTATATATGTTAAATATGTTTTTTTCTGCTAATGTCAGTTTTGAATGAAAAATCAACAGTAAAGCTTTTGTTTTTACTTTTTTGATTTGATGGTCTGTGTAGGATGGTCTGTGTAGGATGGTCTGTGTTGGATGGTATGTGTTGGATGGTATGTGTTGAATGGTCTGTGTTGGATGGTCTGTGTTGGATGGTCTGTGTTGGATGGTCTGTGTTGGATGGTCTGTGTTGGATGGTCTGTGTTGGATGGTCTGTGTTGGATGGTCTGTGTTGGATGGTCTGTGTTGGATGGTCTGTGTTGGATGGTCTGTGTTGGATGGTCTGTGTTGGATGGTCTGTGTTGGATGGTCTGTGTTGGATGGTCTGTGTTGGATGGTCTGTGTTGGATGGTCTGTGTTGGATGGTCTGTGTTGGATGGTCTGTGTTGGATGGTCTGTGTTGGATGGTCTGTGTGTTGGATGGTCTGTGTGTTGGATGGTCTGTGTGTTGGATGGTCTGTGTGTTGGATGGTCTGTGTGTTGGATGGTCTGTGTGTTGGATGGTCTGTGTGTTGGATGGTCTGTGTGTTGGATGGTCTTTCCACCAGTGTTTACAGATTTGGCTGAATCTTTAGTCTTCATCAATTTTTCTTACAGGCGGTCAAATTGTTGACTGTTCACTTAAGAGGCTTAAGATTTGAATATGCGTCTTAAGTTAAGATGCATATTCAAATCTTGTTCTGAGTACTACTAAGTACTACTGAGTACTACTGAGTACAACCCCACTTTGAGTTCAGTGTGAGACCCTTGTAATACGAAAGCCCAAGTTTTGGTTTTGGTGTCCCACAGGGGTGTGAGACGAGTTGTCCGACCTGAAAACTGAAATGTTTTTTAAATGTGAGTATTTTGTATATTTTCAAGTAAAAATGCTCTTGACAGTGTTGAACAGGAAGAAGTATCACGTAGACGCCGGGCTCTCAGTGAAGGCCTGCTCAGTCTCAGTAGAACTTACGTTCAGGTTTGGACTCTGAAGAACCAGGTGTCAGATCAGTTACATTCAGACATGGTTTTTATCTCCTGGACCACAGACCAGGTTACAGAACCTTCTAGAAAGCCAACAGAAGTTCTGAGGGTACAGAACCAGTAAAACTCATCTGATCTCTTCTTCTTCAAAGGTGAAGGTTCTGTTCGCCGGGCAGGACATCGACAGAAGCCCCTTCATGGTAAATGTGTCCAGGGCCATGGGAGACCCGAGCAGAGTTCAGGCCCGCGGACCTGGACTTCAGTCAGCGGGGAACGTGGCCAACAAACCCACGTACTTTGACATTTATACTGCAGGTAACGGCTACACAATGGAAATGTCTCCTCAGTCCTCAAAACCATTTCTGGTTCATCACCTGATTTTGTTTTCTTTTTTAACATTGATTATTCATTTTTTACTACGTTAAAATTAACAATAACAAACAAACGTCAAGGATTCAAGTTTCTTTATTGTCATACGCACCCCATGTGGTACATGAGGTGGAACAAAACTATGTACACAGGGTCCCAGTTACATCCAACAAAATACAAATTGTAAATAAAAACAGTGATAAGATCCAAGACATGAACTAAGAAATACACTAAACTAAGAATACACTAATCAGTACTAGTACAAAACAATGTGCCGAAACAACAGCAGCACGAACATGAGTCTTTGTGAGCAGATGAGGACGAATGAACGCAGTAACATGAAATAAATCAGCAGCACATATCAACAACCAAGTGGTATGACAGTGATTTTTCCTTAATTTTGAAAAATCTTAAATCGTCCGATGCATGAGAAACTGATTTTACAGATTTTTTTTTAGTTTTAACAACAAATGTCTGAACTTCATTTATATTAAAGAGCACGACCTCGTGGCCAGTTAAAACAAGTTTGTTTCTAGAATATTGTTCAAGAGTATGTTTATAGATAAAATAAGATTGGAACGTTGAAGGGACAGCCTGATAACACCTGACAGTGTTGTTTATAAAACTAAATCAGTATCAGCCAGAAAACTGCAGTCGGTGCAGCCTCCAACACCACACTGATTATTCTTATTATTTATTTATTCATGAGTCTAACAGCCTCAGGGTAGAAGCTGTTCCTCAGTCTAGTGGTTCTACACTTGATGCTCCTCAACCTCCGTCCTGAGGGGAGTGGGGCAAAGAGTGTGTGTGCTGGGTGAGTGAGGTCTTTCATGATGCAGGTGGCTCTTTTCCTGCATCTGGAGGTGTAAATGTCTGTGATGGTGGGGAGACTGACTCCAACATCTTCTGTGCAGCCTTCACCACTCTCTGTAGAGCTTTCCTCTCTTCAACTGTGCAGCCTCCATGCCACACATTGATTACTCAGCAGTACTCAGTCGTACTCAGCAGTACTCCATATTACTCAACAGTACTCAGTAGTGAGCTCACCTTCTGGACCTTCAACTGGACACACAGATGCTCCAGGTTATTTCAAATGATCTTCAGTAGTACTCAGCAGTACTCAGCAGTACTCTATATTACTCAGCAGTACTCAGTCATACTCCATATTACTCAGCAGTACTCCATATTACTCAGCAGTACTCAGTCGTACTCCATATTACTCAGCAGTACTCAGCAGTACTCCACATTACTCAACAGTACTCAGTCATACTCCATATTACTCAGCAGTACTCAGCAGTACTCCACATTACTCAGTCGTACTCAACAGTACTCAGTAGTGAGCTCACCTTCTTGACCTTCAACTGGACACACAAATGCTCCAGGTTATTTCAAATGATCTTCAGTAGTACTCAGCAGTACTCAGCAGTACTCTATATTACTCAGCAGTACTCAGTCATACTCCATATTACTCAGCAGTACTCAGCAGTACTCCATATTACTCAGCAGTACTCAGTAGTACTCCACATTACTCAACAGTACTCAGTCATACTCCATATTACTCAGCAGTACTCAGCATTACTCAGCAGTACTCCACATTACTCAGCAGTACTCAGTCATACTCCATATTACTCAGCAGTACTCCATATTACTCAGCAGTACTCCACATTACTCAGCAGTACTCAGTCATACTCCATATTACTCAGCAGTACTCAGCAGTACTCCATATTACTCAGCAGTACTCAGTCGTACTCCATATTACACAGCAGTACTCAGTAGTACTCAGCAGTACTCCATATTACTCAGCAGTAGTCAGTCATACTCAGTAGTAGTCAGTCATACTCAGCAGTACTCAGCAGTACTCAGTATTACTCAGCAGTACTCCATATTACTCAGCAGTAGTCGTCAGTCATACTCAGTAGTAGTCAGTCATACTCAGCAGTACTCAGCAGTACTCCATATTACTCAGCAGTACTCCATATTACTCAGCAGTAGTCAGTCATACTCAGTAGTACTCAGTCATACTCAGTAGTACTCAGTCATACTCAGTAGTACTCAGTCATTACTCAGCAGTACTCAGTCGTACTCAGCAGTACTCAGTATTACTCAGCAGTACTCAGTCGTACTCGGCAGTACTCAGTATTACTCAGTAGTACTCAGTCGTACTCAGCAGTACTCAGTATTACTCAGCAGTACTCAGTATTACTCAGCAGTACTCAGTCGTACTCAGCAGTACTCAGTATTACTCAGCAGTACTCAGTCGTACTCAGCAGTACTCAGTATTACTCAGCAGTACTCAGTATTACTCAGCAGTACTCAGTCGTACTCGGCAGTACTCAGTATTACTCAGTAGTGAGCTCACCTTCCGGACCTTCAACTGGACACACAGACGCTCCAGGTTATTTCAAATTGTCCCGTTTTACGGCCAAAGTCATTCTTCACATTTAACTCTTTATTGTTGTAGGTGCTTCTTGGATCTGGTTTTTTTCTGTTGGTCTAACATTTTTCTGATCTTTGTGGTCAATTTAGATCAAAGTGACATTAGGATGGATAATACTGTGACCCCAGGAATAAATGATTCAACTTTTGATGTTTTATTCTAGCGGCTGGTTTCCTCGGCAGCTCGTCTTTACACCTCTCTGACGACGTGGTCCACAGACGATCACAGTTTTTCTCCAGAGTTCTGAGATCCTCTTGTCCTCCATCTGACCTCCAGGGGCCGGTTCTGGAGACGTGGGCGTCATAATCGTGGACTCAAACGACCGGAGGGACACGGTGGAGATCGTCCTGGAGGCCAGAGGCGACAGCATCTTCCGGTGCACCTATGTTCCGGTCCTGGAGGGTCCCCACACCGTCTGTGTGACCTTTGCAGGGCAGCAGATTCCCAGAAGTCCTTTCACCGTCCACATCTCTGAAGGTGAGCTTCATTTAATAAAAACTCAATGCTCCATGATCTTCTCTAAACCCTGACGCTTCTTTAGGAGTCATCAGAGTTTCTTGTTTAGTTTCTTGTAGTTCTCATATGTGACCTTCACTTTCACCACGGCATCAGTTTCAATTCAGAGTGAGTCTCTTTGGGCTGATGTAAGAACAGAACCGTGTCAGTTGGAGGGGCCTGAGACTTACCGTATGGTCTGGGTCCAGGTCTGGACCATGGTCCTCACAATGGACTCTGCTGCCTCAGCCAGGGAACTCTCAGACTTGGATTCATTGACAGACCCTTACAAAGGAAGGTGCACTCGTCCGTCCACGGGGGTGCACTTTTCTCACATTTCACTCGGAGGAAACCTTAAAAAAACTGCAAAAAGACTTTTCAAAGCTTGGCGGCATCTGTGACACACAGATTGAAATTAGGGATGGGGCCGATCCGATCCAGTAGCGTATCGGCATCCGATACCAGCATAATTTATATATCGGATTTTCCGATCCAACCTGCCGATATTTCCGATCCTTGATGTATGTTAGAGAGCACGTATATTACATCATACTCTGGGACTTCTGTCTTAACATTGTGTGAGTTAAACCCAAAGAAGACACTCTGAGCCTCACTACAGGTAATACCCAAACTTTAACAGCACACAAGAGGCAGGTCTATATCACAGACGTCCTTCTGACTCATGGTGCAGCCCGGAACACTAAAATACTGCTAAGCATTATGGGAAATCAACACAGTCCACTCCCCGTTTTTTAGTTCCATTTTTGATTGTGGCACTATGAGTTGTAATTCTTGTTGGTTTTGATCAACAGATACAGATTTAAACTATACATTGAATTTACATTTATAAATTCAATGTATAGTTTAAAAATCAAAACCAACAAGAATTACAACTCATAGTGCCACAATCAAAAACGAAACTAAAAAACGGGGAGTGGACTGTGTTGATTTCCCATAATGCTTAGCAGTATTTTAGTGTTCCGGGCTGCACCATGAGTCAGAAGGACGTCTGTGATATAGACCTGCCTCTTGTGTGCTATTAAAGTTTGGGTATTACCTGTTGTGAGGCTCAGAGTGTCTTCTTTGGGTTTAACTCACACAATGTTAAGACAGAAGTCCCAGAGTATGATGTAACACATGTGATCTCTGTTCAAGGCCAACGTGCATCATGGATCGGAATTATCGGCAGGTTGGATCCGATACGTAAATTATGCTGGTATCGGTTGCCGATACAGGTACTGGATCGGATCGGCCCCATCCCTAAGGAGAAGTAACCAAGGAAGAGGAGCAGTCTGCTGCAGCGCTGCCTTCAGGAACACGAAAGGTCCAGTCATCACTGTATCAATGTAGAAGTGATCTGGACCCGTTTCAGGCTGGTTTCTGTGACTCGTGGAATCTATGCTGATGATATGTACTAACTACATGTTCAAAGTCCAGCTCTGCCTGTTCGTCAGATTACATCATGGGCCTGTCAGGCTCTTTTCTGTTTTTTGCTCACTCCTCAGTTCTGCTTCTCCAGTCTGCATCCTTAATCACTTTCACCTGTTATCATCAGCCACCTGCCAAGCGGCGCTGATTTACTCGCTCTCCCTCATAATATAAAAGCCCTCTCATTCATTTGTTCCTCGTCGGGTCATAGTCATTTCTCCCTGATGTCTGGTGGAGCCATTAATCGTTTTCTCGTTTTTGTAAGTACCTGCACCGTCAGTCTTTTGTATTCATAATTAAAGTGTTTATTATTTTTACATTCTCCGTCTCCGAGTCCTGTTCCGCCTGCACTCTGGGTTTGCTTGCTCCACCGGAACCAAATTGTGACAGTATGACCCGACCTCGAAACCGCAAACCCCAGAGGCGGAACAGCGGATCCGCTCAGCGGCTGCCGGACGCGGCCCCAGGTCAGGACGAGCCGACCATCATCCGCATGTTTGGATTCCGAACAGAAACTGTCTGGAGGGACCACAGCCCAGAAGTGGAGATCCTCTCATCCCCGCTTCTAGTCGAGGAGGAGGAACAGAGGAAGCTCGGATGTGGCCGCACAGCTTTTTGGCCGTCTCCCTCCCACGTTCCAAAGCTCCAATCGATGTGGTCCGACTTGGACGAAGATTCAGAACCGGAGGGGTTCTGGGAAGGTTCGGTACCGGCTCTCAGCCCACATCGCCGCTGTTCTAAACGGTTGGACATTTCCGGGTTCCAGTCCCACCCACCTTCAGTCTCTCCTCGCCGGCTGTCAAAAAATCCGGGGAACTTTTTGAAGGGGGAGGCGTGTGTCAGACCATGTGCCGGCCCGGCTGACAGCGGTTCTGACGGGACTGAGGGGGGACTTTTTCTGAAGGAGGACGCCGCGCGCTCCTGTTGCTGGGGGAGTGGGTGTCACACGCCCCTGCGCACCTGCCGTGAGGGGGGAGGAAGTCTGCAGCTCCAGCTCCAGTGATTGGTGGAACAGATTGATCGCTGCAGAGGAAATAATTTCCTTATACACTGGAGCTGACAACAAAGACGACTCGCCGGGGCATGGCAGCTGTTCGAGCAGGCGTGGAAAGAGAGCTATGTATTCCGCTCACTGCTGCTCGCACGTGTTCAGCCAGCTGAACCTCTGAGCTCAGCTGGCTTCACCTGCCAGCACTTTCTCACCTGACAGCTCAGCAGCAGCTTCTCCTTGGAGGTCACCTGGCAACTCAGCAGTAGCTTCACCTGACAGCTTAGCAGCAGCTTCACCTGCCAGCACTTTCTCACCTGGCAGCTCAGCAGCAGCTTCTCCTCGGAGGTCACCTGGAAACTCAGCAGCAGTTTCACCTGCCAGCACCTTCTCACCTGGCAGCTCAGCAGCAGCTTCACCTGCCAGCACCTCCTGGACTTGTTCCACTCCTGCTGCTCAGCCTGGGGCGCCTCGCTGCACACCATCTGCTTCACAGCTGAGTTCACTAGATGCTGCAACTCTCAGCTCCTCAGATCCAGCTGCATCAAACCTGGCTCCCATGCCAGCGCCCAGACTGGTGTATCCTGTGCCAACACCCAGGCGGGTTCCAGCTTCTGCTACGTTGGCTTCTACACTTGCCGCCGACCAACCTGGTCCATCTAGAGCAGTCTCTCTTTTTCCCTCTTTCTTCACAGACACTGCTTCTGAGGTGGTCCTGGGTACGGAGGTCCTCAAGTTTCCAGAGGTCCGCTCACCATCGGAGGTCTTTGCTTCGCCAAACGAGGTCTCACTGCCTGAGGTCTCACCGCCCGACGACATCTCAGAGGGTCCCGACGACGAGGGTCCCAACGACGTCTCAGAGGGTCTCGACAACGAGGGTCCCGGCGATGACGAGGGTCCCGGCGATGATGTGGGTCCCACCAACATCTCAACGCCCGTCTCGGTACCCAACAACGTCTCATCGCCCGTCTCGGCACCCAGCGACGTCTCATCGCCCGTCTCGGCGCCCAACGACGTCTCATCGCCCGTCTCGGCGCCCAACGACGTCTCATCGCCCGTCTCGGCGCCCAACGACGTCTCATCGCCCGTCTCGGCGCCCAACGACGTCTCATCGCCCGTCTCGGCGCCCAACGACGTCTCATCGCCCGTCTCGGCGCCCAACGACGTCTCATCGCCCGTCTCGGCGCCCAACGACGTCTCATCGCCCGTCTCGGCGCCCAACGACGTCTCATCGCCCGTCTCGGCGCCCAACGACGTCTCATCGCCCGTCTCGGCGCCCAACGACGTCTCATCGCCCGTCTCGGCGCCCAACGACGTCTCATCGCCCGTCTCGGCGCCCAACGACGTCTCATCGCCCGTCTCGGCGCCCAACGACGTCTCATCGCCCGTCTCGGCGCCCAACGACGTCTCATCGCCCGTCTCGGCGCCCAACGACGTCTCATCGCCCGTCTCGGCGCCCAACGACGTCTCATCGCCCGTCTCGGCGCCCAACGACGTCTCATCGCCCGTCTCGGCGCCCAACGACGTCTCATCGCCCGTCTCGGCGCCCAACGACGTCTCATCGCCCGTCTCGGCGCCCAACAATGTCTCATCGCCCGTCTCGGCGCCCAACGACGTCTCATCGCCCGTCTCGGCACCCAACAACATCTTATTGCCCGTCTCAGCACCCGACTACTCCTCGACGGCGCCAGACGTCATCTCCCCGCCAGACGACGTCTCCGTGGGTCCTGACGACGGGGGTTCTAACGACAGTGTTCCGGCCGACGACGAAAACAGTGTTTTGGCCGACGACGAAGACTGTGTTCCGGTCGACGACGAAGACGGTGTTCCGGCCGACGACTAAGACGGTGTTCCGGCCGACGACGAAGAAGGTGTTCAGGCCGACGACGAAGATGGTGTTCCGGCCGACGACGAAGACTGTGTTCGAGCCGACGATGAAGATGGTGTTCCGGCCGACGATGAAGACAGTGTTCCGGCCGACGATGAAGACAGTGTTCCGGCCGACGACGAAGACAGTGTTCCGGCCGCCGACGAAGACAGTGTTCCGGCCCGCCGACGAAGACAGTGCTCCGGCCGACGACGAAGACAGTGTTCCGGCCGACGAAGTAGGTTTCCCGGCCGACGAAGGAGGTTTGCCGGCCGACGGCGACAGTGGTGTTCCGGCCGACGGCGACAGTGGTGTTCCGGCCGACGGCGACAGTGGTGTCCCGGCCGACGGCGACAGTGGTGTCCCGGCCGACGGCGACAGTGGTGTTCCGGCCGATGGCGACATTGGTGTTCCGTCCGACGGCGACAGTGGTGTTCCGGCCGCCAATGTCCCTGACCTTAGGGTTGTGTTTCCTGCCGTTGCTGGTCGATACTCTGGTCGCCCGCCTGACGTGACGCAGCATGATAGACGGCCTCCCGGTCGCCCGCCTGAAGTGACGCCGCACGATGGACGGCCTCCTGGACGACCTCCGGATCTGGCTGCTAGTGATGGTCGACCTCCCGGCCCTCCGCCTGACCGACCGGGGCCTGTTGTCGACCTCTTGGTCGCCCTTTTTGGACTATTGGTTGTTTCTGGGGTCTGGTTTTTGTGGTTAGTTGTCTCGGTTTTCAGGTCTGGCCCTTGTTGTGTTCTTTCGTGTGCCCACCGTCCTGACGGTTGCTGCCTTCCGCCTGCCCTGGTTCTGTGGGGGGCCCGTCTTGAGGGTGTCAGGTGCCACCCTTGAGGGAGGGGGGTTTATGTCAGGCTCTGCGCCTGTCATACTTTTTTCTGTGTTTTGCTCACTCCTCAGTTCTGCTTCTCCAGTCTGCATCCTTAATCACTTTCACCTGTTATCATCAGCCACCTGCCAAGCGGCACTGATTTACTCGCTCTCCCTCATAATATAAAAGCCCTCTCATTCATTTGTTCCTCGTCGGGTCATAGTCATTTTCCCTGATGTCTGGTGGAGCCATTAATCGTTTTCTCCTCGTTTTTGTAAGTAACTGCACCGTCAGTCTTTTGTTTTCATAATTAAAGTGTTTATTATTTTTACATTCTCCGTCTCCGAGTCCTGTTCTGCCTGCTCTCTGGGTTTGCTTGCTCCACCGGAACCAAATCGTGACAGGGCCAGCTGCCCAACGTCCTGAACGCCAATCATTTCAGAAGTGATGCATGATGAAAGAGAATCGTGTTTGGCTTATTTATTAAAAACGGTTCAAACACAAAACGACTCTTACTCTGGTAAGAGTTGTTTTGGGTTTGAACCGTTTTTTGAACATATGACGTGGATGAAGAGGACCTTCAACATTTTGTTGTCTTTACTCACACTTCTTCAGATACGTTGAAGAAACTAGGAGAAAAGTTCTCTTCTGACTGCTCAGGTTTTGTCCTGCAGACTTTTTTCCCGTCTTCTGGTTTGGTGGTGCTGCCACCTGCTGGTCTGGAGGTCTCGTCCTGAATGTTTGGTGACTGTTGTTCCCTCCTTCAGTTCCACAGAGCACCCTTGTTCCTGGCTCTCTGGTGCAGGTTGTACCTGAGTCCATACGCACCTCCCCCTCAGACAAGGCAAGGAGAGCCCCCCCACCAACTCCTCCGAAACCAAGGCGACCAAGTTAGTACAGGCTGGGGTCTGTGGGGGTGGGGGGTTGTGCTGGCCCAGTGTTTTCTGGGTCATCTCAAGGGGTCTCCCCAGCTTCACAGCATGCTCTGCTTGGTCCTCAGCTGTTCTGAGTGAATGTGGGAGTGGAACGCCCCCCGGGGGCCGGTGGATGGCTGTGTTCCTTTTTAACAGAATAATCCTTTCAGCTACTTCTGCAGATAATCTTCACCTCTGGGTGGGTTCTGGGCTCCTGGGACATCAGGTTGGACATGTTTCCAACAAAGTTCATGTCTGAGGTTTGAAGTGTAGCCTTAAAATCTAAAAACATGAAGTTCTTGGTGCTTTAAACATGTTCTCGTCTCAGAAGAAAATGAGCCCTGACTTGTGTGGTTGAAACAGAACTCTGTAACAATCAAACAATTAGTTTATTTCTGAAGGTTCTGTTGCTCTGGTTCCTTTAGTGTCTGACATCAGTCACAGGTTTAGTGTCTGACATCAGTCACAGGTTTAGTGTCTGACATCAGTCACATGTTTAGTGTCTGACATCATCAGTCACAGGTTTAGTGTCTGACATCATCAGTCACAGGTTTAGTGTCTGACATCATCAGTCACAGGTTTAGTGTCTGACATCAGTCACAGGTTTAGTGTCTGACATCAGTCACAGGTTTAGTGTCTGACATCAGTCACAGGTTTAGTGTCTGCATCATCAGTCACAGGTTTAGTGTCTGACATCATCAGTCACAGGTTTAGTGTCTGACATCATCAGTCACAGGTTTAGTGTCTGACATCATCAGTCACAGGTTTAGTGTCTGACATCATCAGTCACAGGTTTAGTGTCTGACATCATCAGTCACAGGTTTAGTGTCTGACATCATCAGTCACAGGTTTAGTGTCTGACATCATCAGTCACAGGTTTAGTGTCTGACATCAGTCACAGGTTTAGTGTCTGACATCAGTCACAGGTTTAGTGTCTGACATCATCAGTCACAGGTTTAGTGTCTGACATCAGTCACAGGTTTAGTGTCTGACATCAGTCACAGGTTTAGTGTCTGACATCAGTCACAGGTTTAGTGTCTGACATCAGTCACAGGTTTAGTGTCTGACATCAGTCACAGGTTTAGTGTCTGACATCAGTCACAGGTTTAGTGTCTGACATCAGTCACAGGCAGCTTCCACAGCACCAGGTCCAGCTCACAGATCCACAGTCACTCAGTAGATGCAAAGGTGTCTTTGGAGGCGGGGCTTTAGAGGCACAGAGAAGCACAGTAGAGAGGGAAGGGGCATGGCCTGTAACACAAACCATCTATATGTCCATCCATCCATCCATCCATCCATTCACCCATCCATTCACCATCCATCCACCATACATCCATCATCCATCATTTATTATCAATTCATCCATCCATCGTTCATCCATCCATTCTTCTTCTACCGCTTGTTTATAATTGATCTGTGGAGGCCACAGGTCCACATAGAAACCCAGACATTCCTCTCACCAGTGTCACTTCTCAGCTCGTTCTGGGGATCCTCGAGGTGTTCCCAGGACAGAAAAGGTACACAATCCCTCCAATGACTGATAGAACAGATGTTGGAGTTGATAAAGACAGAATTTTTCAAAAATACAAACTTGGTTTAAAATCAAATTATCATTAAATCTAGAAAATAATAATTACATGATATTCAGTCATAAAAAGAGAATTGTTGATGTTCCATTTAAAATTGATGGTGTTGAGATTTGTAGAGTGAGTGAGGTGAAGTTTTTGGGTGTTATTATTTATAGGGATGCAGGAAAAAATTGATTTTTTAAAGAATCGAGATTCTTAGTCCTGGCAATTCAGAATCGATTCTAAAAGCCCCAAAATCTATATATTTTTTATTTTTTTACATTAAAACCCAAAAGATAAAGAAAATAAAACCATATCTCATAGTATATGAAAGAATACATAAAATGAAAGGTGGCAGAAAGAAGAAGAAATCTGACCCGAACCAGTGACCTCCAGGACCCGATAAGGATAAAGCGGGTAAAGATGATGGATAGATGGCTTTTGTTGAAAAGATTTACCAAACAAATCTTTTAAACAAAATCCATCCATACACATTTGAAACATGGATGAATGCAATATGATTTTGAAGTCTATTTTATTTTGAGTTAAATGTTTATGCTGAAATCTTTGTTTACGTTTGTATTTTGAATTATTTGTGATGGACTGGAGACATGTCCAGGGTGTCCCCTGCCTCTCGCACAGTGACTGCTGGATATAGGCACCAGTGACCTCCGGGACCCGATTAAAGCTGCTGCATTCTATTCATATACCCATCTGCTCACAATTCAGCCTGCTGTGTTTATACTGTATTATTTGACATTATTAATGTTTGCTACAAGCATACATTATTGTTTTAAATAAATGTTTTATTTGTTTACATTATTGTTTAATCTTTTCATGATTTCAATTGAAAATTGTTTCAGAATCGAAAATCGTTTCAGAATCGAAAATCTATTCTCAATCGAAAATCGATCCTGGAATGAAAATCGTTTTAGAATCGAAAATCGATTTTTAATCGTATCGGTGCATCAAAAATCGGAATTGAATCGATTCTCCAGACACTGAGAGATTTGCACCCCTAATTATTGATGACAAACTGACATGGAAACAACACATAAATTCTGTAAGAATAAAAATATCTAAATCTATTGCAGTACTGTACAAAGTCAGAGACTTATTAAATGATAAAGCTCTGTACAGTATTTGTTGTATAGCACAATCATTGTTTCACACTTAATATATTACAGTATACTGATGTTTGGGGGAAAGCATGTAAAACAATCACAAAGCCTATTTTTGTATTACAGAAAAGAGCTGTAAGAATTATCACCAGAAAACATTACTGTCATCCATCAAGTATATTATTTTATCAACTGAAGTTATTGAAGTTCCACACATCAATTTGGTCAAAACAAAAATATCCAAATCAATTGCAGTATTTTATAAAGTTAGATATCTATTTAATGATAAAGCATTGTATCTATTGTATAATTCAATTGCTGTGCCACATCTGATTTATTGTATAAATGTATGGGGCAAAGCTTGTAAAACCAACACATTCCCTCTTTTTATTTTGCAGAAAAAAATTATAAGAGTTATGACAAGAAAACATTACTGCCACCCATCTAATGAATTGTTTTGTCAAATGAATCTACTGAAATTTTATGATTTAGTAGATTATAACATTTTGCAACTTATGTATAAAGTTCATAATTGTATGTTACCTTCAAACATCCAAATGTACTTTGTCAAAAGAGCTAGCAATTATAATCTCAAGGGAAAATATATTTTTGTTAAACAGAAATTCAGAACAAGTTTAAAGGGAAGATCTACTGTGATACAGGGTGTTGGACTGTGGAATAATTTAAAGTCTGATTTTAAGGAAGCCAAATCGATTCCTGTCTTTAAGAAACGTGTTAAAGTTGATTTGTTGAACAGATATAAATGACTGTATTGAGTATATATATAATTTCTGGTTAAACGAGTTGTTTACTTATTTAGTTGTTATAGAGCACTTAGTTTGTATTAGATGAAAAAAGGAGCAGATTTAATAAGATATTTTCTTCATCTGCTACCTTTCATTTTATGTTTTTTCTTTTCATTTTCATATATTTATGTTATTTGTTGTATTTTTATAAAATGAATAAACTTTAATAAAAAAAAAAGTACAAAATCTGAATCTTCATTGACTCACCTGATATTCAAGGATGGAAACTTGGTTCAAGGATAACAACAATATTATTGGAGGCTTTGAATGGTTTTATTAGCCAAAAGAGTATAAACAACCCCCTGGAACCTTATTTTCCTAGGTTCTAAAACTAACTAGACCGGAAAAAATTGCAATCTACAAGAGGTAAGCTGTCGTTAATGCATGTTTCTCCGTGAGATACGATCTGACTCCATTCTGCTAAGTGAGGCTATCTACGGAGTGAAAACGAGCGTGTGGCGTGCAGATGCTAGATAGTGAACAGTCTAGGTGAATTACCTCATCTCAGCCTTAATCCTAACCATTTCTGGACAAATCGGGTAATACTCAAGTGCAAGGATTCATTAAGGAACCTTTAATGGAGTAGGTTGGAGTGAGGACTTGTTGCAAGGTCCTGCAGCTACCTCACTCGCGTAGAACGACAACACCCAAGTACTTGTAGCTGGAGACCACTTTCACCGCAGATCTTCTTATGTTCAGTGGGATGTGGGTGTGTTTGTTCCTTCTGAAGTCCATAATCATCTCCTTTGTCTTCTTCACATTGATGTGAAGGTTATTGGCCTTCACCAGCTCTCTAGGTGTTTTACCTCCTGCCTGTAGCTAGACTCATCATTGTTTGTGATGCATCCCACCACAGCTGTATCATCTGCAAACATTACAATATGACAGCCTGGATGGGTAGTTGCACAATCATATGTGAACAGAGTGAACAGGAGAGGGTTCAACACACATCCTTGAGGAGAGCCAGTGCTGAGGGTTATGGTGGAAGAGGAGAAGTTGTGGATCCTCACGGACTGTGGTCTGTTAGTTAAGAAGTCTAGGACCCAGTTACAAATGGAGGGGCTTAGTCCTAGTGTGAATAGTTTTTCCATCAGAGTTTGAGGGATCATGGTGTTGAAGGCAGATGTGAAGTCCACAAAGAGCATACGGACGTATGAGTCCTTCTGTTCCAGGTGGGTGAGAGCAATGTGGACCACAGAGGAGATGTCGTCCTCTGTTGATCGGTTTTGCGGTATGCATACTGATAAGGGTCCTCGTTATGTTGATGGATGTTTTTATATGGGTCATGACTAATTTTTCGAAGCATTTTGCAACTATCGGGGTGAGGGCCACTGGCCGATAGTCATTTATACCAGTCCCTGTGGGGCTTTTTGGGACTGGGATGATGGTGGCGGTTTTCAAGCAGGTGGGAACTGTCTCTAGGGCAAGTGAGGTGTTAAAGAGGTCTGCCAGCACTTTGCAGAGCTGATCGGCACATTCTTTCAGCACTTTCCCGGGTATCTTGTCTGGTCCGGTTGCTTTGTGAGGGTTGATCCTCCTGAAACTACTCCTTACTTCTGCTGCGGTCACGCTGAGATGCTCTTCATCCGGTGATGAGGTGAGTCTGGTGCTGGGTGGTCTGTTTGGGTCTTCAAAGCATGTAGAAAACTTGTTGAGGGCATCAGGCAGAGATGGGTCTTTAAGGCATTGTTCACTCCTGCCTTTATAATCTGTTATGCACCTAATGCCCCTCCACATCCTTAGGTCTTGTGAGGTGAACTGACCTTCAATCCTCTGCGCATATGTTGCCTTGGCCCTCTTAATGCTAGCAACCAGCTCTTTCCTTGTCCTTCTCAACTCCTTTGAGATTCCAGACTTGAAGGCAGTGTTCCTGGCTGCCAGCAGGGTGTGAACCTCTGCATTCAGCCAATGTTTTGTGTTGGGGTAGCATTTAACATATTTTGTGATGGAGACGTTGTCAGAGCATGTGCTAATGTATCCCAGAACTGAGGATGTGTACTGGTCAAGATCAAGCAATCGTTTTCAGCAGCTTCTCTGAAAACCTGTCAGTCCGTTCTTTCAAAACAATCTCTCAGTATCTCTCACTGTCCTGGATCTAACATTTACCGTATTTTCCGGCCGATAAGTCACACCGCCCTATAAGTCGCACTGTCCAATTATGTCCAATAAATTGGAGAAATCCATAAACATGTCGCACCGCCGTATAAGTCGTATCTATTATGCGTCACCGCTGACGCGTCGTGTATGTTACGCGTCGCCGCTGAAAACCCGAAATGTGGGCCGGAGGTTTGCCTATCTGCAAATGACAGCTACAGGAGTGTGCACTGAAGGACTTTAACAAGATTAACACGGTAAAAACAATTATTTGTTTGCTGAAAATTATAGCAAAGATGCTTAACCTTTCTTTAATAAATGCACGTAATTGTCAAATAAGTTGGATTTAAAAAGTAGTTTCGCTACGTGCATCCGCACGGGTGGGACCGCAGCATTTTCTTTAAAATTTAGCAAGATAAACACTTAAAAATATATATTTGTTGGCTGACATAGCAAAAGTGTTTCTGAGCTTAACCGTTCCTTAATAAATTCACGTAATGGTCAAATCTGTTGGATTTAAATTGTTTCGCTTTGACGTTTTCCAAACGGTCGCACGCGCTACGAAAATAAATTATAAATAAATCGAATTTTAGCTCAAAAATCTCCTACAGCTAACAGTTTGTAAATGTCCATCCAGTGATTACTTTTTGTAAGTTTCATCAAAATCTGTCCTATGGTTCATAAGCTATTTTGCAAAATAGTACCCATTAAAACACGGAGCTAACAGCTAACACATCTACGGTTCTAAAACTTCGAATTTTAGCTTAAACATTTCCTACAGCTAACAGTTTGTAAATGTCCATCCAGCGATTACTTTCTGTAAGTTTCATCAAAATATGTCCTGTGGTTCTTAAGCTATTTTGCATTGCTAACAGTAAAACACTGAGCTAACAGTAGTTCATACCTCCAAAGCAGGAGACCGTGCTACGACAGAGTGAGTCCGACCAGAGGAGGCTTCCTTCGGACACATGACGCGGGAATTAGGGATGTCCCGATCAGGTTTTTCTGGCCCCGAGTCCGAGTCCTTTAATTTTAGGAATTGGCCGATACCGAGTCCCGATCCGATACTTCTAAAATACATTTTTAAAATGAAGGGAAAAAAAAAACAGATCCAGATGTCCCTTAATTTTTATTTTATTTACCTTAACATTTAACAGAGTACTTCTGTGAGGTAGATTGAACAATCAAGTAATAAGATTTAAAATAAATTTCTTCACATTGAAGTTTAGTGCAACAGTATGAAATAAAAATGTCTAATTTAAAATAAGCAGCTCAACTTAAAATACCACAACCTGACCACAACCTGACCAGGACATGACCACAACCTGACCAGAACCTGACCACAACCTGGCCAGAACCTGGTCAGAACCTGGTCAGAACCTGACCACAACCTGACCACAACCTGACCAGGACATGACCACAACCTGGCCACAACCTTACCAGAACCTGACCACAACCTGGCCACAACCTGACCAGAACCTGGTCAGAACCTGGCCACAACCTGACCAGAACCTGACCACAACCTGACCAGGACATGACCACAACCTGGCCAGAACCTGAACACAACCTGGCCAGAACCTGACCAGAACCAGAACCTGACCAGAACCAGAACCTGAGCAGGCATGTAAACAAATAAACTTAAAGTGTCAGTTTTATAAAAATAAGGCTAGTAACATGCTTTTCTGAACAGCACTCCTTAACTCTCCTCCTGTGGCTTCACAGAAGGAAGTGTATGTTTTTCTTTATGAGATAAATATAAATTATAAAGTCTCTTGCAGCGTGAGCTGGCTCGTCTTCGGCTGCGTTGTCTGGTTAAACTCTGTGTATTGTGTCGGGTGTTTGTTTCTGATGTGCCTAATCAGGTTTGTTGTGTTAAATGCAGCCTTTTCCTTACCTCCTCTTGAAATACGAACTTTCCATTTGTCATCCACTTTAAAATATCTCCACACGACAGACATCGCTGCCTCCACTTCAAGTTAATGCCGCGTTCCGCTTCTTTTTTACGACAGTCACCGCTTTACGGCAGGCACTGCTTTACGGTAGGCACTGCTGCAAAACTATTGTGCATGTTTTGTTCCGAGACAATTTGACTCTGTAACTCAACATACAGTTAATATAATATTCCCGTTTGTGTTTAGAATAAATATACACATATATATCCGATCCCTGATCGGTGTGTAACGCCCGAGTCAAGTCGAGTCTGAAATCACGTGATCGGGACCCGGTTTCCGATCACGTGATCGGATCGGGACATCCCTAGCGGGAATGGTCGGTGGACCCTAGCGGCCGAAAATGGTACGGTCTGTGCCCCTAGCGGCTGAAAGTGGTACTGCACCTTTTTTTTGCCAAAATGAAAAACTGTCATATCTCAGTCAAAAATTGGTCTAAAAATATGGGAATAAATCCATAAACACGTCGCTTCGCCCTATAAGTCGCAGGGCATGCAAATTAGGCAAAAAGGTGCAACTTATACACCGGAAAATACTGTAACTTTCTTTTGTACCGGTCTAGAGCGTCTCAGTGGGGGAGGGGAGGAGAGGGGAGCCAGGAATATTGAGATATGGTCAGAGAATCCTAAGTAAGGGTAGGGTTTATCTTTGTGTGCATCTTTTTATGTTTGTGTAAACATGGTCCAGGGTGTTGTTTCCACGTGTTGCTATGGTTACATGTTGATTGAAGTTTGGAACCCTTCTCATGGGCTCACCACCTATGGGAGGGGCCAAAGGGGTCGGGTGCAATGTGGGATGGGTGGTGGCTGAGGGCGGGGACCCTGGCGGTCTGATCCTCGGCTACAGAAGCTGGCCATTGGGACATGGAATGTCACCTCTCTGGTGGGGAAGGAGCCTGAGCTAGTGTGTGAGGTTGAGAGGTTCCGGCTAGAAATAGTCAGACTCACCTCAACGCATGGCTCTGGCTCTGGAACCAGTTTCCTTGAGAGGGGTTGGACACTCTTCCACTCTGGAGTTGCCCCTGGTGAGAGGCGCCGAGCAGGAGTGGGCATACTTGTTGCCCCCCATCTTGGTGCCTGTACGTTGGGGTTTACCCCGGTGAACGAGAGGGTAGCCTCCCTTCGCCTACGTGTGGGGGGACGGGCTCTGACTGTTGTTTGTGCCTATGCGCCAAACGGCAGCGCAGATTACCCACCCTTTTTGGAGTCCTTGGAGGGGGTATTGGAGAGTGCACCTCCTGGGGACTCCCTTGTTCTGCTGGGGGACTTCAACGCTCACGTGGGCAATGACAGTGAGACCTGGAGGGGTGTGGTTGGGAGGAACGGCCCCCCTGATCTGAACCCGAGTGGTGTTCTGTTATTGGACTTCTGTGCTCGTCATGGATTGTCCATAACGAACACCATGTTCAGGCATAAGGGTGTACATATGTGCTCTTGGCACCAGGACACCCTAGGTCGCAGTTCGATGATCGACTTTGTTGTCGTCTCATCTGATCTGCGGCCGCATGTCCTGGACACTCGGGTGAAGAGAGGGGCGGAGCTGTCAACTGACCACTACCTGGTGGTGAGTTGGCTCCGATGGTGGGGGAGGATGCCGGTCAGACCTGGCAGACCCAAACGTATTGTGAGGGTCTGCTGGGAACGTCTGGCAGAGTCTCCCGTAAGACGGAGCTTTAACTCCCACCTCCGGGAGAGCTTTGAACACGTTCCGAGGGAGGCGGGGGACATTGAGTCCGAGTGGGCCATGTTCCGCGCCTCTATTGTCGAGGTAGCTTATCAGAGTTGTGGCCGCAAGGTTGTTGGTGCCTGTCGTGGTGGCAACCCTCGAACCCGGTGGTGGACACCGGCGGTGAGGGATGCTGTCATGCTGAAGAAGGAGTCCTATTGGGCCTTTTTGGCCTGTGGGACCCCGGAAGCAGCAGATAGGTACCGACAGTCCAAGCGGCATGCGGCTCGGGTGGTTGCTGAGGCAAAAACTCGGGCGTGGGAGGAGTTCGGAGAGGCCATGGAGAATGACTTCCGTACGGCTTCGAGGCGATTCTGGTCCACCATCCGGCGTCTCAGGGGGGGAAAGCGGTACGCGACCAACACCATTTATGGTGGGGATGGCGTGCTGTTGACCTCAACTCGGGATGTTGTGAGTCGGTGGGCGGAATACTTCGAAGACCTCCTCAATAGACCTTTTACCAGTTGACGTCATAGCGCATGCGCACTCGTATTTTTCCAGAATTTTCCGGAAGTCTGGGGGTGACGCGTCAATACTACTGCCAACGGTTGCGGTGGTGACAAGCTCCGTGGATGGTGGTGATCCGTGGATGGTGGTGATCCAAGCTCCGTGGATTACGTTCCTACATTACATCTTGGATATGGGAAACAGACAAAACAGAGAACAACCTCCCGCAGCAGAATGCTACTGGACAGTTGCTAAGCTAGCAGCTAGCTAGGTCTACTACGAGACCTCGCTGTTCCTCAGTCCACTGCCTGTGTTGAAGTTTCAACCTGTTTCAACCTGCGACATGCAAAGAGATTCTTCCTTCAACCCCCCTGAAGAAATAACAGGTGAATAAAATAGCATAAAACATGCAGCTGTATAAAAATGAACAGACCACTGCACTGTTAGCTGTCATCATTTGAACTCTTTCTGCGTTGAAAAAATATACAGTAGTAGTTTCCACAAGACAAACATGTTTTATTAACATTATTTGAGGTCTGACTTTAAAAACATTTCAGCCATTTCTCTGTTTCTGTAAGTTATTCGCACAGTTTTGCTGGGAGCATCGGTGAAATGCTGTCACAGAAAAAAAAGCAATCCTGTCATCAATGTGTATAAGCATACAGTTTAACTATACACAAGACTGTTTTGTTTATTGTCAAACATGAATAAATACTTTGTTTTACAGCAGCAACTGGCCAACAACTCCTTGCTGACAAAGGGTTTGATGTCAAGTCAGAGGTGGAAAAAGGGAAGCTAGTCTGTTCAACCCCCCTGAAGAAATAACAGGTGAATAAAATAGCATCAAACACTGTGCACAGTTTTGCTGGGAGCATCGGTGTACGGTGGCCCTGAGGTGCAAAACACATTAACAAATAAGTGTTTAGCCTTATTTGTTAATGTGTTTTGCACCTCAGGGCCACCGTATCGGTGACATGCTGTCACAGAAAAAAAAAGCAATCCTGTCATCAATGTGTATAAGCATACAGTTTAACTCTACAAAAGACTGTTTTGTTTATTGTCAAATATGAATTAATACTTTTTGTTTTACAGCAGCAACTGGCCAACAACTCCTTGCTGACAAAGGGTTTGATGTCAAGTCAGAGGTGGAAAAAGGGAAGCTAGTCTGAACCTGCCCCATTTTCTGCATCCAGACACAAGCAGTTCACTGAGGAAGAGGTATGTATTGTACAAGGAGTGTTGTGACCTTTTTTAGCAGTAAGTGCAATAAAGTAAAAATATCTTTGTAAGTACAGGTGTTTCCGGCAGCGTCTAACTGGCCCGGCGGTGCACAAAGATTTGCTTGCCCGCAGGGCCGACACGCATTTATGGACCTGTCAGGCCTGTCATGATCCAAATATATATATTTTAAATAAATTATGTCGACCGTGACATCACATTTGTTGAAGTTTTTGAAGGACATCACGCTAATCCAATGAAAACTCACAGCACTCCTCAGCTGGCTCAGTCATTCCCTCCCCAATTTGACCAAATTTATATACTGTATTCAAATCCATGTTTATTACAGTAATTGATTAATGAGATAGTCCACACATCCCAAAACACATTGATTGTAGTACATTAAATTTAGAAATGAACACACCAACCTTTAAATATAAAGCATCTGTGCTCTAATTTGACTTTTAGTGAAGTGGAACTTTTTTTTAGTTAAATTTTTTAATCTGTTAATATACAAATGCTGTTTTAGTCACATTTTATGATTTTGAATCTCTCTAGATAAAGAAAGAGCGTTT